>DWPV01004657.1:0-13339 GCA_018251915.1 Urbanus proteus proteus
GACCAAGAACGGAAATTTAAACTCATCATTCAAATTTCCGCCTCGCTGGGAATCGAACCCAGGACCCTCGGATTCGCGCTCCGGCGTGTTAACCATTGCGCCATCCGGGTCGTCAAAGCTAATTAAATAGCTTAGGCCAGTTGCAAAAATGCACGAAACAATAGCAGTGAGGTAGCAGTAGCGGAAATGTCTCTCTGTATATCTAATCTAATCTATTAAATAGCTATTAAGTAAAATAATCATTTCATGTTTTTTTTACTTTCAAAAAAATATTTGGAATAAATTAACAAAATAAAAAACAATTTAATAGTATCATAACCTATAATCATAATTCATAATAGTCCAACATAACCAGGTTAGTTCAGCCATCATCGTTACGCTAAATGGCGCGGCTCGGACATACTCGTAGAGGAACCAATTAAACTGTAAAATGTGCATATTAATTGCTACATATTCATAATCATAAAGTTTTATTGCATTCAACAAGGTTTACGGTGTGAAAGCATCCGATTTTATTATATTCGGTAGATAATTCTCGAGGCCTTCAATTTGGTTTTGTTTTGTGGAAGTTAATTCTCGTAATCTATTTTCTTGTAACCAACTTCCGTGTATTTCTTTAAAGTATAGATCAAAACAAGCAAAACCTCGACGGATCAGGTCAGTATAATGACCACTCTCTACATGGATCGCCGGTTATCGTAGTAACATTTAAAGTAATAGTCATTTAAATTCAACGCCGCAGTTTAATAATATTGTACGATAACACGTAGATGTATAGTCATAAACACAGTGTCCATTAGCGGAAGGCCGACCACAAAAATAAACGTCGGAGTCACATCTCGTGTCAACAGGAAATAGCCAGTAATAAACGAATGCTCAAACATAAATGCACATTGAAATTAATCTTTAAGGGCCGATCCACGTTATCCTAGCTTGCCGATCTCGATCCATTTAAACATTCTTAAAGATGATTTAGAAAAAAATACATAGGATTCTCTATAAAATAATAAGATAAGATGAACTAGATAACAGACTTAACTAAACGAGATTCAAATATACGAAAATGTAATGGAACATAGAATAGAATAAACCTGTGTTTTCCTACAAGGGAAGCTATATTAGGATGGAGAGTACCTAGTTTGTTTAACAATAGGTACTTACATAAATAGATATGAGTAAGATCGACAGCTACAGAATTAAAAGCGATAGAGAGCGTTAGCGTTATAAGACGGGTTTTAGAATAAGTTTATTTTAGTCTTAAACTTGAATGCGCTAGGGTGGCGATTGGCCTTAAGCCGCAAAGAGAGCTACAGGACATGTTCTGCGGTTTCAGATAAGCTGTATACGATGGATCGTAATTGGAAATGCGGACGGTTGGCTCGTGATTCTTTTAATTATTAAACATTCTTCATAAACATTGGTTCCAACATATAACAGATGTCTATAAGCTGCTGTTACTTTAAAAGGAAGTAAACGCGGAAGTACGTACATTAACTACTTATATTATCAAAAAATAAACTACTTTGACCTTACTGTCTGTAAAAGTATCATTTGGAAAAGAGACTTCGAAGAAAGGAACGAAGCAATTAGCAATATTCGACGAAAGTGCTGTCATTTTCTTTTTAAACTGTTAAGTTTTAAGTAGGTACTGTAAGTGGTAGCAAGAGCGGCATTTACATAATTATTTATTTAAATAAAACTCGTCGTGCGAAATTTAGTGATAATTTTCACTTTATCTTCATTGCTTGTGCATAATTTAATATCTATTTTTGTCTTTGTTCTGTCATAAAAATGTATTCCTACTTAAGTAGATAGAGATTACTTTACGTAAGTTGATATCATCATGGTCGTTATTAATCCTTTGCCTGTCATTCTAATGTGTTCGGGTATCCACTCAGCCTGAGAAGGGTTGAACTAATCGTCCACTACACTAGCTAAGAGCGAATTGGCAGACATAACTTTGGGAAAAATACGCGTACGAAACTTACACGTGTTCATAATTTTATGAAATAAAGAATAAATGACGATCCGCATGGAAGAGCGATCTTCGTAGCGGTTTAACAAGCAGTGAGTTCCGGATTCGATCCCCAGCCAGACAGATATTTAAATCATGAATTTATGATTTCTGTTTTCAGCCTGAGCGTTTATATATTCGTCTTTATGCGTGTGCATGGCACTCGCGAGTCCCACGATACAGAAATAAGGAAAATTCGTAATAAATTAGTCCAGAGGTTGGTTACGAAACAAGAAAAATCATTGATTAAGACAAAGAGACTAGGAAGCGTTAGGTATGTAATGTATGTACCTTTTATTCTAATTTTATTAATTTAAGAAATATATTTTTATTCCCCGTTAAAAAAATTCACCATCTCTTATATTTGAAGCTTAATTATACAAATTGTATTACAAATATTTAAATGCCTAATTGCCTATTGAAACGAAATCCCCACAGAACCCTTAACGTGGATCGTCCTCGCGCTGGTCCATTCTTTACCCCGCTTTGATATGAATGTGGGCATTATGCCACGCACGTTACTTTTGTGTATAACTCCGTTGTTCTGACGAGCCGTGATTATCCGGCGGCGGGGAGACGGGGCTGAAAGGGGAAATTAATAACGCTGGGTGGCATTTGTCAGGATTATAATTTTCGTTGCCGGCTCGATTTAACAATAATGGTGTTGGTAAATAACAAGGGGCAGCAACTACACATGTAACTAGGTCGACTTATACGTACCCATAATGAAATAAAATTAAAGTGTCCATTTGAATTTTGTGTAACTATAATTTTGTTAAAATTAGTACTTTTTTACAAAAAATGTCTTTTTTTTTTAATTAAAACTAGGTAAATTTAAATGGACCTGTTGCTCTCTATATACGGAACTTTAACTTAAGCCAAATGAATTTAGCCCTCCAGGGATATTTGATAAAAGTTTAGAAATGATAAGAATATTCACGTCAAAAAATCACCCTTTCTGCGTTAAACTGTGCATTGTTTTCAGTAACATAGTTTTATTAAGTAGGTAGTTCTTTCTTTGTTCACAACACAGTAGGTAGTGTTATCTATACAAATATGAAATTCACCACGAAAGAGAAACGCCGTGCGTTTAATCTGCACTAAGTAGACTACAGAGCTTACTCTACCTCATACGGATTAGTCGCACAAGTTAGTCATAATTATGTCTGGCGATATATGCGATAGAGATGAGCGCTGTACAAACTTCAGATGTTCCACAAACACTAGCTGCGTTCGAGTGCCGTCAGCTACGATATTAGGCGGCGTGCACACGGGCTAATCCCCGGAGATGTGCATATTGTGTATATACGGGTGCGTACACACTACGCTGAGATATTCGGGGCTGTTTACACCTACTGCTCTAGACATAACGTTATGCAGTTGAGACATTTCAAATGAAGAAAATTAGGTAGGTAACTTTAAAAGATAAAGTCCGCTTCACGGAATATCATGTTAAAACTTATTGTCTACGTAAGTACTTGCCTACCTATATTTTACCTTACATTCAAACATATATTGAATGTAATGTAAACCATACTATGATATAATATATAAACTATTGCATTTGATATTTTACCTATAAACGATAACAATAAATAATCTCGAAGTGTTGTCTAATATGTAGTTATTTACAACAAAAGAAATTACCTACATGAAAGTATTGTTACGGTGTACGGAGAATTGATTTCGGAGCTGTGAGCTCAATTGTACGCAATTTAGTTACCGTGTTAATTTTTTCCGCATGGCGTTGCCATTAGCACACATCGTGCCCTCGCTTCCTGCGGCCCTCATTACGAGACCGGCGTCTTTGCCGACAATCGATTAGAAACGTGCAGCCGCACGCCACCCGAACCAATTTGTATAACGAAACGTCGCTCAAATTCTTCCGCCGTACACTATTGCGTCTCGAATGGCGAATTCAATTTATTCGCTCGGCACGTCGCAAAAGGAGCGAGGATATGGGAAGACGGCCCCCGGGGCTGCCGACTTAATTCCGCGCGCGCTGCGTGCTGCCCGCATACCGCGCGCGCCGCACGCCACTCCCGCCTCTACGGGCACCGCGCACGGTCCCGAATGCCGTGGCCGCCGCCGGTCCGGCAGGTCAAGGTAAAAGAAGCCCGAAGTGTAATGCGATTAGGTCGCAGTTTAGTCGGCCGAAGTAATTCGCAATTATGAAGGCTCGGCGGCTCCGGAGCGTAGCTCCGACGGCCGTACCTGTCCTTATTCGCAGGCCTTTAATAATCCTGCCTCGGAAGGGTGGCCGGCGACGAGCGACGGACGCCAGAGACGGGCCACAGTCGCGTAAGTTTGGAACTTTATCGCGCGATTAATGAGACCCCCCGCGGGAGTAGACGACAAATCACCGTTTGAACTAGCTAACATCCGACGAGTCGCCCGTCTGCCGCAATTCATGAATTTAAATCGCCCTCGCAGACATATTCGCCGCTCCGAAACTACTTCGCTAGTTGAACAAATTGTCTTTTTCTAACTTTGACTAATCTTTAACTTACACAAAAGTTTAATTCAAGAAGCTGTGAATAAGGAACCTAACATATCTCATGTAACTCAAACTATTAACGTCAGTTTGAGCGGATCGAACGAGCGACCGGAACAGATTTGCAAGCGGCCTAAGCGATTGAAATGCGGCTGAAGCGGCGAACGCTGAGACAAACCGACTACATAATTCACTGTTAATTTCCCCCCGGGCCGCCGCGAGGCCGGCCGGTATATAAATAAGGTTAATAAAATATGATAGCGCGAATAAATGAGGATTGGCCGATCGCGTGACCGAGACGCGATTATATCATTAGGGCGTCAAGCAGGAGACACTCAAATTACAGGCTCGATTCAAAGCAATCCTACGTCAAGCTTACGCCTTTACGTAAGCTTAGTAATTATATTAGGCAGGTACATTCCAAAAATATAATTCCATTTATACCAGACTCGCGAGAAACAAGCTTATGAGGCAGTACGTAGCAGCCAAAGGATAAGCCGTTAATCGTATAAGCTTCAAATCAATATCATTCCTGAACCTATACATTAGGTATATTTTATGTATCCGTAGTATTAAGTCAACATCCACCTAATAATTATGAAAGTTACACAAACATGTCCTTTAATTACATACGTCAAGTCCTTTCATTAGCATTCCGAACATAAAATTAAAGTCAAAATGTAGGTATATGGCATTCATAATAACATCAAGTCATTTATTACACTTAAAGTTACTTAAATCATTAGGGCAGACGGTATGTGGATGTCGTACAAAATAAAAAAAATGGTTGAAATTTTCATAATTTGATTGTGACAGCATTACAGGCACACCAAATTCCGCCTTATAACTGCTGTAGGTATTACATATATTATACCAATAGCCTCAGATAAATAAAGTAGATCAACAAAAAAATGAAGCTATTTTTAAAATAGTCGGGCTATAAATGATTATGTGAGGGTAAATAAACAAAGGACTGACAAGAAACCACGCTAGTTTTAAGTGTGTGCGTATAAATACATGAAAGTTGCGTAGTTTTTTTGGCTTCGCTCAAAAACATGGCGGTGAGTAATCTACCTATTTTATTTATCTGAGCCAATAGCATGTTTTTTGATTTAAAGGATTTTAAGGCAAAACAAGAGGTATTCCAAATTTATATATCACGCGTCTGTAATTGATCTACATCTATTCGCCGTCGATCACGCCTGTGCAGAAGCGACTGTCACGGACCATCAGGATATCCTAATTATTATAAATGGGAAAGTCCGTTTATTTGTTTTTTTTGTTTATTTGTTTGTAACGCCTTCACGCCTTAACTGCTCGACCGATCGTTATGAAATTTTGCACACACATAGTTAGGGATCCAGAAAAGGACATAGAGTACCTTTCATCCCGAAAAAACGTACTACTCCCGTGGGATAGGAACGTAACTTTTATACTTACAACCTACTTTGATACCTACCTAACCTACCGTACCTACGGCCTCTTCGTACGAATGTACACATAAGCGCGAGTGAAGCCGCGGGCATAATCTACAAAATAATAAAGAAAAACAAATCCCAAAAATATATTAGCATTCCTGTAGCGATCCTAACCATGTAGGTATTACAGTAAGCCATTAGCCACCGACAGCGTGAGCCGGCTTACGGCTGACAGAGGTGGACATCAGCGCTTACGGGATCACAGGGAATTAGCCATCCATTATGTATTGACGCAGCGCTCATATCGGGCTAATAAGACATTGGCCGACAGATTTTCGGAGGTATTGGCGCGACTAAATAAGAGCTTAATCCTTACTTGTAAGTGTCTAGATTTGGTTCGAACTTATGGAAAGTAGGCAGAAATATAGTAAGAAATTAGAACGACAAGTAATGTAACACGCAATATGGTTAATTAACATCTACAGACATCAAACTTACCGTGGCGGATAAGATCACAATCATATAAATATGTATATTGATAGAGATGGTGCGTATCCACACAGTAGTATTACGGTACAAAATATTCAAATACGTACACGTTTTATAAAATAATAAAATTAGATCTGTCTGTTACATACATCGTCTATAGATATAAAGTAAGAACGTAATGAACAGGTTTTTACAAATCGAATTAAGTATTATTAATCGACATGTTCGCTGGTTTACCACCCGGTTATCCTGACCAAGGATAAAAGTGTATTATTTAACTGCAAGGCTTACTTAAATAAGTTTCATCTCTTTGTCACTACGAAGCTGTCAGCTTATGACATCGTGTCTACATTGCGGTGTGTCGGCGGCCTAAGGCTGTGGTCTATACTTTCGTCATCGGGGACAATCTGCGGTTCTCGAAGTTGGGCCTCTAGTCCCGTCGAGAGTTTTTAATCGCATTACAAATGGCTTTCCAACGCGCATTAAGTCGGAATAGTTCAGACTCTGTAGTTGAGCTGTTTGGTAAGGTTTTAGGGTCTTTAATCGCATTATCAGCGGTTTAACACAACATGTTAAGTTTTGATGTATTTACTTGGGTTGCATCAGAGACACCACCAACAAAAACAAACACAAATAAGTAGCGTGAAGGGACATAAAACAAAAACTGTGTGTCAGATCAGGCAGTAGAAGTATCAACCAAAAAATAAGTTTATTCCATGGAATTTCTCGAAGGATTTGATTAAGCAAAGATTGATGTACAAACTAGTATTCATAATAATCACAAATTTATACATCTTTAGTAGCTCACCGTGAATTAACAAAAAAAAACTCTTCATCTTCGCTAGTATACATAAATGACCTCTAAATGCGACTCAGACTTAGTACTTCAATTCACTGACCAAGAAAGAGTTCAGCCTACAGCAACAGCCTACAATGGCCTCCTGCGCCTTGACGCCAAGAAACCCATGACGCAGGCTTACCGGCGCCGGCCGCTGATCTGTTTACGACGGCTAACAGCATTAGAAGCCATGCCCGCACGCCAGATTCTATGTCTAATTGTATTACCACACAGACTAGTATCCGACATTCGCTTCTAAACACTGGAATCGTATCCTAGTAAGTACTGATTACGCAACGTGGTGTTGTCTATGTCAAACAAAACAAAACAACAAAACGACAAATTCCTAAATCATCCATTTTTAAGATTTTCTAATTTTTTTATTCACTAAGTGATATTTTTCCTAATAATTACTTCTTCCGTACATTTACCGGCATTCTCCTTTAATTAATAGATCCGCTCTTACAAACAAAGGCATTGATGACTCAATTCTTTTTCCGTACAAATAAATCCAAAATGAGGCCTTCTAAAATTAACCCTTTCTGATTTATTATTCCCTAATTAATATTCTTCCCAAATAAATCAAAAAAATCCCTTAACTTTTCTCGCCTTAAAAATTCTAAAAGGGTAATATCCAAAGTTTTGAACACTGATATTGAATTTAGATTCCCTACTAGAAACCGACTTGGAACAAATCTATCATCATTAAAACATTCATTATAAACATTACTCGCTTTTTCAACGTATATAATAAACAAATAATGACTCCATTACACCTAAAAGGAATTTTAACAATTTGAACAGCGCAAATCGAACACCACTCTAGGTGAATGAAGAACATAAACCAATTTCGAATACAAAGGCTGAATTATTGCAGTAACGAGTCAATTATGCGCGCCGAGAGTAGCTAGCGAGTAGCGAGAACGAGTAGCGACTACGAGTAGCCGTCCCGAGTAGCTACTTGAATTAGGGTTGCGATTTACGAGTACCGAATGCAAAGTGAAGCGAATGCTAAATTGAATAAATATTTCCTTTGTGTATTTTATACAAAATGTAATATTGTTGGAATTATATCACTATTTAGCTACTGTATGTCCACCAAAATGTCTGGGTCGCTTAGACTGTACGTAAAATAATATTGGAAATTGGTGTTTCACACCACACTCAATTTTTTTTATTTCCTTATTACTATATCTTCATAAGTACACAAGAAATATAAATTAATAAAAATATAAAATCTCATTTATCGACGATCCTTTAGAAGTCATTTTGAACGTCAACAATCTACCGCCGCATCGGAAGTTATTCCGCTACGGAGAATATGAGGCACGTGTAGGTATCTAATTTTAAACTTGTTTCATAATATTATTTGTTGTTTTAGTTTTCGAAATGTTTTGTATGTGATCTCGCTTTTCCCTGACTGTGTCAGAAGTAGAGTAATTTACATAGAATACTTTACAGATGAGCTCCTGCTACGCATTTCCTCAATGTAAATAGTTACTACACCCTTATACCTCGACAGTCGATAAATCGCCAGTTCACTAATAGATGTTACTAATTAATTTGTTTAGTAAATATTAGATATATACCGTATTTTTATTGTAAGGGGTGATACAATTTTTATAATCGACAGTAAAAGTGAACTAAAGTAATAACTTTGAAGTAAAACTACCGCGTATGCATAATTAAGAACAACTACTAGGTGCCTATTAAAAGTTAATGCTTGTAATGCATCCGTAAATGGAAAGCATAATGAAGAAAGTTGGTAGATAATGATGCTTGTGGGGGCATTCATGACGAGCCACGAGGAATGTGGAGCCTCTAATCAAGGAATTACTAGTTAATGACAGAGGGGCTGCTACAAATTACAAAGTACTAAATTACACAGCGCGGGGTTCGCCGCGCCGTACGACAGCACCCACGGTAGGTCGAGAGGCTCTTCGGGCGACACTCGTACCGGTCATTGAGAATGTAATGATTTATCGGGTACATATGTATGTACCTGGAGAGGTATTTTTAATTAAGGCTTTGTATGTAATAGCAAAATGTCGGGCAATTTCGATATTTGAGCAACAGCTCGAACATTTAAAATTTTGAACATAGCAATTCTTATGCAAATTACCCTCTCAATTAGGTACCTACATACTTGTAAATGTAACACAGAGAAAATTTCAAAGCTTGAAGAACGAATTAGAAATTAGGAAAGAACGAGTTATTTTAATATGAGTTAGTATGTACTTAGTTATATTCTTTACACCGCGTCAGCCTTGCGTTAATAAGACACAAAATTAAATTAATACTAACACAATAGTAAACTAGGCAGACGTCTTCATGATTCATGATGAAAGAACATTTAATGCTTGTTTAAACTCCTGACTTTAAAGAAATAGCAAACTCTCACTCTTTAAAAATATGACTAAAAATCTGTTTAAAAGTCAAGCAATGCACTAACAAGAGGATCACCAACTAGAAGTATATTTTTATCATACCAACAGGAATTTACTGATTTCACTCAATGTTTATTTGACGTTTATACTTTTAAAATGTTATCCACAACGGGGCACCAACAAAAGTTATCAAACTAAACAGCGAAGTAACGAAATACGCGATAACAGCAGGAACATTCTCCATCGTTATTGTCTCGCAACGATAAAGTTTTCCACTAACATTGCAGACACGAGATCTTGATAAATGTTTCCGAGAAAGGAAAAAGTAGTCGCCGGTCGGCAATAAGAAGAATGGACGAACAAACATGCGATGGTTTCTGTGAACTGCAGCTTGTCTAGCCGCGCCATAACTCATCGCGAGATCCTATGTGCGACCAGGATGTTATAAATATAGCTAACATATATGAGCATAATAGCTAAAGCTTGGTTATTAATACTGTAACATATCAAGCTTCGTTAACTCCACTCTAAGTACACCAAATATAGTTATCATTTCCCAGTGTGGAGTTAAGTTTAATATGTGCCTACTATAAAGACAAGTAAATAAAACCTGCTAAACCTGAAATGAAATCTAAATTACTATCGAATCTGAAACTTATTTTTTTTTTGTTAAAGATACAGAAATCAGAGCTCAAATAAAAATAATAAAAAAAACAAACGTGCCTACTTGAATATATGAATATTCACTGCGATAAATCTTCCAACAAGAAAAAAGTAACATCGTCCTATTTTATTAAACCCCTATTATTATTCTCTCTCAAAAAATAAACCATTTCACAAAAATAATAATGCAGAGAGCTCTCAAACTAACGCAAATACGTTATTTTCCCATCGAGATGTATAAAAGCATTCAAAAAATCACCCAAATCGTAATAGCCAAGCACTTGACTATTTTCTGTATTCAGTAGTGAGATGCTAACGACCGCCAGCAATTAAAGCAGATGCCAAAACGCGTCCGCAGTGAAATAACACGCCGCCACCGCAAAAAATATTGTTTACGCGTTTTATTCCACCCTTATCTCACGCTGCGGTGGCCAGGCGTTAGCGCTTATGTGAGATGTGTTGATTAAAGTTTAAAATCTCACATCCCTTGGGTTATAGGCATGACGTCAAATATTGTTAGAGTTGGCCAAAGAGTGTTCTTAGACCACTAGGTGATGTGTCTTGCTTTTAAACTTGTTTTGGAGTTTGTATGTAAGAAAAACATTCAGAACGTGTGGGGCCTCCGTTTTTCCAGTTATTGAGGATTATCTAATTTGCTACGACATTTTTTTCTACTACTACTACTACTACTACTACTAGGTTACTACTACATTGTTTTCTACTAATACTAATACTTTAAAATATAAATATTAAGTTAAACTTTAAAACTAACTAAAATAATAGTTATGCCTACCTTACCTGGAATTATATTTTCGGTTTCAAGAATCAAATGTATTCCAATTGCACAAAGTAAAGTCCCGATATTTTCAGCTATAGTATGGACTGCCACCACGATCGGTGTTCGAAAAAAATCGGTCCGCTATGGTTCTGAGAAAAGCACAAAAGGGATAAAAACAACCATTAGCGCTCATGTGGCTACAGACTGCTGTAATTACACCCTCGCCGATCGTTATCTGTCAATACAATAAGCATTACGAAGCATTCGTCATGTGACGTATAAGGAATGAATTGGGCACATCTTGCGTTTATGTCATACTAAAACAAGCCTACAAAGTTGATTTCTGCTAGGTAGGTACACAATGTACACATGTACTCGTATAAATATGTTAATATCCATTTTAATACTGATTTTTTCAAATTTCCTTTCTAATAAAGATTTGTACAAAAATAATATTCAGTACAGGTTATCTATTTATTCTTACGCACATCTCGGCTATGCGTTAGTTATATTTATAGTTACTGTTAAGTTGTGGTACAATGTGTCATGCTAGTTTTCTGAATAGCTGCTCTATGGGTAGGTGCTAGGGCTAAGTGCTAAGCGAAACTAACTTGGTTTAGTTCTTGGTATGCAACCGGCATAATCTGTATAATCAGGCGGTGACAAGCCACGACCGTCAAAACAATGAAATCGGTCACGCAATGGTATTGCATTAATAATGCCATTTGCACCGCCAGTGGCCGGATGTTTATAATATCGAGTTTTCCAATAATATTGTATGTGCCTACTGTGGCGTAATGGCCATGCACGTGCTCTACCGTAGGAATGTCTTGCCGGATCTCTTTACACAGCTAATTGCTGGAACTATGCGATGATATTTTTATTGTTTTCTCGACATTCAATACTTTAATGATTGAGCCCTGTTTAGACCATATCTTAATTTGTAAACGCTTAAATAGCATGAGCTTTTGAGCATAAGGAATTTTGTTAAATGGCCCTTGTGCCAAAAGGGTCACCTCTAGCTTCTTAATTAACAACTGGTACCAATTGGTAACTTTAGTTTTTCTTTATTAAACTTACATAAAATTAATACCTCCTGGTGGCAAGCACTCACTGCTACCGTAGATAAAGTCGTTTGCATAAAGAATTTATTCTCCGTAACAAAACACCTTGCGAAGTGGTCGTAGTGTTTAATTGATGTTCAAAAAGAATTCTGTTAAGGATCTACTATGAATAAGGAATTTTTGATGTTTATTTTTACAGTTGTGTAGTTACATTGGTACTTCAGAGGCCTACGATAAAACGCGTCATGTCGGAGCCTCTAGCTGTCTTCCCACACCCATCAAAGTAAAACACAGCAGCACTTGACACTATAAAATGTGGCCATAAATTAAATTAAATGTCTGTTATGAATATACCGTTTCCTTTCCAAATTACTTTCTTTGTATCTCACAATGAAATGCTTCCAAAGACTTTATTAACCGCCATTATGAGACGACATTACAATGCTCTTGAGCGCGATAAGAGTGCACATAAAGCGACGGGAGCGCCCTCTTACATTAACTATGGTAGGAATGGTGATATAAATATCGATATTATTGAAAATTTAATATCGATAATATCGACCACTAAATATAGATTTTTCACTATAAAGATAAATCGTAATCGATTTTAACTTTTAAAAATTTCTCGTACACGTAAAGTTTACTTTCAACGATTATTAATGCAATAGAGCTGAAAAAATAAACTCATAAATGGTACTTATTTTACTTTTACTTATATATTTATAAGTCACTAAAAAAATATAATCACTGATACGAGTACATGTATATAATTAATTAATGACTAAAATACGTATATAAGTGGCAGTACCTTCGTCGACTTCAATCAAAATAAAAAAATAATAAAACAAATCAGGAAAGTAATTACAAATTAGGGAATAAATATAGGTAATTATAATTATCAGTGATATATATACGAGTATTGCTGCTTATGTACATAGATTAAGATGATGACCTTCACTCTAAACTTAATGAACTCCGTCTTCCAGAAGCTACATTACTAGAATTATGAAAAACATTGATAACCTGATAAAGTGATAATTAAATAATAATAACATTAAAATAAAAGCGAAACGATAACAATATACAATCATAAGTCGTGTTCAATCCGTATATGAATTCATATACGGATATTGCCCTAATATCGATAAATACTACTCATCCCTAAGCTAGGTTTACTTTAGTATTATTTATGCC
>DWPV01004658.1:0-13338 GCA_018251915.1 Urbanus proteus proteus
ATATAACTAGGTATATTGATGGTGGTTTGTAAGTATGTTGCTGCATTATTTTTAAGATTGGTATTAGTTATTAAGTTTGTCAGGTTCGTATTATTTATAAGTTTACTGCATTATTTTTAAGATTGGTATTAGTTATTAAGTTAGTCAGGTTCGTATTATTTATAAGTATCATTATAATGCTTAGTAGCAATAATTACAATTAGGTAAAAAGCGGGGTAATGCTTTCTAACGACGATATGATCGTTCCGATAGCATAGTAGGGTGACTTATACGTTAAAAAGACTAAGCTAGGTAATGCTTTCTAACGGCGATTTGATCGTTCAGATAGCGCGAAAGGGTTGCTTATACAGTTCAAAACCTGTGTAACCTAGGTAATGCTTTCTAACGACGCTTTTGATCGTTCAGATAGCGATAGGTTTATACAGTATGAAAAACTGTGTAAGCAGCATAATTGTTTTTTTTTTTTTTTGTTTTATTTTATCTGTACACAGAAAGTCATGTTTAACCACAACTTTTGTGAAATATCGGACTCGAGTGCCAACAAATAATTTTATAATACTTTAGGCAAGTTTTGAAAATAAACCTTTAATTTTAACAAATTCATATTTGATGTTTTTTTTTTTGAACTATAACTTAAATGTGTATGTACTTTGTAGTTTTGAATTTTAAGAAAGAAGGTTTGAGAAGTTGTACTTAATTGAATTACGAAAATGGACTTTATGACATACTGCTTAATTGCAACCAGCTAAACAACAATAAGCTTGAAGTTAGTTTAAAATTACTCTATAGAAATTATAGAAACAGGACAGAAGTTATTGGGATATACTTTCGGAAGGTACTTTTAGACTATTTTTCCTAAAGTGTTTAGTTAATCGACAAAGTTAGTTTTAAAATTATAGACTAAGCTATATGGTCTCGTCGTCTTCAACAAGTCATATAATAGACACATCAAATTATATAGTTACTCTAAAATCCTTAAAACGTTTTGCTGATTCCTTGCAATCATAATAGTGTGACTGGTCTAGTTGGGGATTCTAGATTAAGGAGCCAATGTTAAGTTTCAGACCGACAAAAATTGTAATGTTTTACGTGTAAATGTGTTTTTTGGAATGTTCTAGTAGAAAAAATACAGGTTCGTTAGTTGAGTCATATGAGCGTAATTTGTTTTCAAATGGCAATTTGGAGCTTAAAGTGGATGTTAAGTCTTGAATTTATGTGACCTAATGGAGTGTGATGGATGATTTGAATAGAGTATTGTTCGTTATTCGAAATGCTGGTACCTGTACTTGATGTTATTGGAATAACAAAGTGTGATTGAATGATGATGGGCTCGCTTGAGAAGCGTAGAGGAGATTTGTACGACGTGGAGATGTAAAACTGTGAACGAATATTGCCAAGTATTATAATATGGCGAGGTGGCCGGCGTAACAATATTGTGGAAGTTGGAAGTACACTTCGGAAAGTTGTATATTAATTGTAATTGTATAACTGGTTAAGTAGGTAAAAGGCATATTGTCACACTACTCTTTCCTCTAATCTTAAACACGCTGCGTGTCATAGAAATTAAATTTATGGCAACTAAAATATATCTTAAAAGGAAAGAAATTCTGACAAATCAATAATATAACGACGTTTCACATCTCGTAACAAATATGGGCCACTCATGAACGTAACTTGGGTTTCAATTATTATTTAGAGAGTGTGAATACAGATCTCAAGTGATACTTCATTTTGTTTTTAAGATTTGGGAATTTGTTTGTTGAGCGTGTAAATTATTAGACCACACTTAAACTCATAGGTTGATTTAATGGCATTGCCTCGAGATTGTTCCGATAAACAGCAATTAAAGTAACGCTAAGGGTTTGAGAGAAATATTTCCGTACGTTGTGACTAAGACTATTGTGGGACCCACTTGAAATTTAGTTTTGACTGATCGTTGATATTTTCTTTAAGCAGCTTTAAGTGTTCATAAATATAGTTAGGGATGTAAACAATGTCTAAACTTATGGTGATTAATTGTCGTTTACTTGTACTTGACTTGTAGTTTAATATTTACTTTATATTTTTAGCAATGGGAAACAGTTTCATTTCACAAACCAATTGTTCTCATTTCCGTAAGTCACACGAGGACGTGTGAAGTGTCAGGATGGCCGTGTCGGAGGGAGAGACTAATACAACGTAGAACTTATTGAATATAGGTAGTTGAATATAGCTAGGCTTACATTAACATTGTTATCGATTAAGAGCAGAAACTTTTAAGAGGTTTCTAGCGGAGTCGAGGTATGTGGCCGCATGGTGGGGAACGCATAATAAATACTAGAGTAAGTGATCCCGAAGGATCATAATTTTGTTGGGCTTGAAAGTGTGCGGTCACTGCCTCGAAACCGCTGCTCTAATCGCGTGCTTGATTATAAAGTGTTAAGGACAGTAAATACTGCATTTGTGCCCGCATTTACCCTTCGATGACGCCCACGTAACCTATAAACTTAGTAATGATGTCGATGAGAACCGTCTTTCTCCGACATATATTTTAGTAGGTACTCCAGATAGCAAAATAGGAATTCTATGTGTATGTTACATTGACGTTACTCTGAAGAAAACGAACAGTTCAAAATAATAACGGATGAGTTACAAAATAATGCGATGATATCATGGTATAAAGCTAGGTTTAAAGTTACACAACAATACGGCTTTATTACTTTAGTACTGTTACTTAAACAACTGCTTCCAGCCTCAATACAAAATCCTCCATTATTCCAATTAGATCTAAGTTTCTATTTCCAAAGCTCATTTGATTCACAATAAACTCGATACAGTATCAAATATACAACTGCTCATGACATCATGACATAACACAGTAATATGAGCACCAAACACATAAATTATGTATGTGAATTTTACGACACTAAAACACAATCGGTAACTTTATCTAGTTACAATGGCTTCGCAATCTTGGGATATGTCGCAAACCGCAACGAATCTTGCTTATTGTTTGTCACATGACAACACTGAGGCGACTTTCGAATACCGCACTCACTCGCTGTAGGGCACTACAATCAAATTCGTTACTTGTTTTCAATGGAAATGAGCCGATGAAGCATCGTACAGTCCAATTGGTGTGAATGTATCTAATTGATATCCATTACGAATCGGTTTTATACATTTAGGTACGTTTATTGATGATTGGTCAAAATGCTGTTTTATTACTCTTTGCAAGCATTCAAACGTTACCGTGGTAGTACAGGAGAAAATCGCAGTCCAAAGGATTAGCAACGCATCTGAGATCGACTGTAAGATGGTCTCCAATCCTATCTGCGATTCATTACAGATGTTTTTGGGCTTACCACAGACATTGGAATGTGTGCCTGTGCCTCGTACCATCAGGGTACTATGCTATGCTCATTTGATACTTCTATACCTCAAATATATTATTTAAAAAGCCCAGCAGGTCATTAGCTGCTGAATTCGTGATTTTCAACAGTCCTAGATAAAGCCTGAAGTATATTCCACCGTCATACTTATTTATCTACAATTTTTGTTCTTTCCTCTAAAGTTATATTTGAACTTCGAATGGCACTTCATATCTTGATCAATTTTCTTAAAAGACCATTCATCTATCTGAGTCCACTGAAAGCATACCGTGTACACTTACAAATATTCAAGTGCATCAAATCAACCGCATCTGGTCAGTGATTTTCGATTTGCGCAGGTTTCAGTTTCGACTCGCCCGAGGCGTATTTAATTATGATTTACAGATTAAGCCTATCTAATGACCGTTTATTAATACGGGAATTCAAATGGTGCGGTACTTGTAACCGCTCGAGTATCATAAATAACGGAGATAATATCTATATTAAGGTTTCATTGAATTCAATACCTTCCCTGTATGGTAAACGAGCTAGTTGTTCCATATTTTAAATTTCAAAACTTATTACTAATTCCATGCTTATTACATTTACTTTATTGTAAGATGTTTTTAAGGAAAATCAAGATGGGACAGACTAAAAAGATGGTACAACCAGTACAGCTCGATCGGGTATCATCGCTACAACTATTTCGAGTCTGAAACAGTTCTGCGTTACGATCGAAGAAGGATACTCACTGAGAAAGCTTTAGGAGACCATTGAAGCTTTAGGACATCTCATCACATGGCAATGCATCCGATGCCATGTGTCATAGACTTCAGATAGAATTCATTCTCTATGTGGAATTTCTCATAGATGTAGCTACATAGTGGCTAAATGGCTTCAGTGATATCTTGCGATCCTGTGGACTACACACTAATTTGCTATTACGCAAATAATTAATAGTTAACCATTCAATGCTTATAACAGATATCAAATCAAACCAAATATGAAATCTAAAATGAAAATGAATTTTGCAATCGAAGGTAATATATTACACAGTTGCTAGAACGCAATTAAACAGGTTATGTTTAAAGACAATACACCACACTAAATCTTAGACACTTTTGCTCGATGACTTAGTTTACTGGTTATGTTAATCCTGGTGACACAATCCCCCATTGAGGACAAGTGTCAAACCGACATGAATTGTGTTCGTGTTGTATAGAACCTCAAGGCCCGTCGAAGATAGATTGTTGACGAGAAAACAATGATACGTTTATCATCTGACTTGTGAAATCTAACCCGGGCAAATAATTCCGATTTACCTATGGTATTTGAAACGGAAAGGAGTTTCATAAGAGAACTCCTGATAGCCTAGTGTTAGATAAGATAAATATCAAAAGCTGTATTGTATATCATAAGTTTAGTATTTGGGAAGATGGAAGGAGAAGAAGGGAGGAAGGATATACAGTATGCTAGTAAAATTTAAAATGGTAGGTATGCAATGGTATTCTCGCTTCTTACAGTTTTCTAACAGAACTTATAACGTGAAGGAAATTTGAAGTGATTTTAACAACGTGGTAATTTACTCGTAGATAATACATCTAGTAGAATTGAAATTTTGACTCGAATTCTCGTATGAATTCTATATGAACCGTCGTGAATATAAGTATGAGCTATCAAATTAAAGAACGACTGTCGATTATACATCCATATATTTTTCATTTTTTGGAATACATACATAAATGATGCTCTCAAACACATGATGTCAAATGACGTATTCGTCAACTATATAAAGCATCGTTATATCATAGTATCCTATTATAATATGTTATGAATAACGAAACGATACGATGACACGGTGACACAACCTGTATCGGCTAAATCTTGAATCCTATTGTATTCCAAACATAAACTGACGTTGAAAGCTAAGAGTCTCTAACATTCGGACATAAAGTATATTTTAGTTTGAGTTATACTTACGAGTATGTACGACGTCGCTGAGGACTTCCATTCATGCTTACTATTTTGGGAAGAAAAAGATTAATCACGTCAAGTGAAATCGAAAGTACTAGTTTTAACTCGTACTTGATATAACAGTTTTGAGTTCTTTATCGGATAACCCCTCGTCACTATGCACAATGCAGTTTTAACAAAACAACTCACGTTCTTGGCTTTTTGTTTAGGTTTTTGCGAAGTTATTCATAAGACCGACGTTATATAAGTTACTGAGTTTATGTTTTGTCTGTTAGCAGTATTGTATAGTACCTAGTGCAAAGTCGTACACGTTTAAAATATTATGAGAACATATGAGTAAGAAGTATTTCTCTTTTTACGATAAATGTTTACAATTTAAGGAAATACATATTATACGACGTATATTTTACTCCTCCATATTGGAGCAGTAAAATATACGTCTTCATCATTATGAAGATTCATTAATTCGATAAAATATATAAGCGAAATTCATTAATTTCGCTTATATATTTTATTTTAAATCTATGCATAAATATTGACACAAAGTACCTAGTACGGTATCCATCCACGTCTGTAGTTAAAATAAATTATTCAAACCAAAGTTACTAGTAAAAGTGAAACTAAAGTAACTAACTTTCCTCACATAGGTCCGAACCGTTAAAAATAGTTTACTTAACATTTTAACAAGCCCTCTTACATGTGTTCCATTATTTACGCTTTCCAAAACATTTGTAGCATCAATCGCGATGGTTCAGCATTATTCTCGTATGCTTCTTGTTACATGACTTTACATTTAGTTTCTACCATATTTTAAAGTCTAGAGAATAGTCTAGTTACATACGTGTACGTACAAACGTAAATTTACGAAATTGATATACGAAATCGACCGCTTTCTAATGTGAAATATATATTTGTGTGGGACGTTAATGCTCCAAATTTATCTGTAATATATAGTCAAGTCGTTCTAAATCCCGGTTAATATATTTTAGTTTTTGACTTTAACTGGTATTAATAACACTAAATTAACAATATTGACTCAATTAGAACAGGTACCGAATAACATATATATAGAACACTTACCACGTGGGTGATTTAGGTTTACTACGGAAACATAAATACATTTCAAAGATTTGTTCAACAAATACACAAATGTTACACACCACAGGGAACACTCTTTAATATGATCTATTATAATTAATAAGATTGATATCTAATTTATCTTTAGTTTATTAATGAATTTATTACAGTTTTACATAGAAGTATTAGATTTTCTTTTGACTCTAACTTTTATAATCTCACGATTCGTTTTATTGGTCATCCTAACCCTTTTTTGGAGACTTACACAAGCTGTGCCTACATTTTTATAGTATGAAAGTAGGAAACCACTGGATCATCTGTGATCAAGCCATGATAGGATAACAATCCTACTTGAGGTCGATCATAGATGCGTCGCTCAGGGGACTAATTTGGACAAGTATGTCTTCTTCTTCGTCTCTTCTGTTATATGGCAGAAAAAGGCGTGGCGGTGATACCGCCGGAGTTGCAAAGGATTCTACCAACTTAAAAGCTAAGCTAAAATGTCGTAACCATTTACTCTAACTCCTGATCACTTAAGTATATTCACCCAGACCCACAAGACACATTTACATTTATTATCCTGAAATCAAACCTGTAATCCTCCGTCTAGTAAACAAGTTAATAACAGATAGGACCGTGGGGTTGTCACTGATCCCACCATACAGGTCCCGATCATATAATACGAGCAGATATCGCTCTCTGCCCCTGGGCCGTTGTACGCTATCCGCTTTCCTTCGCGAGGGATTTATCTCGAATCGAAGATGATTTATGGGTAGCACAACCATATAGTCTGGTCTATCGTTATAACATACAAGTTGCATACTAAAGCACTAGCGACAAACAGAAATATAGAACTTCAATAAAAACAAAAACATTATTGATGTAAAAGTAATACAAAAACAATGTGTTGATTTCAAAAATCAACATCTTGATGGCAAAACATCAACCACTTAAAAATAACCCAAGAGTTAAAGTTAAAGTGGCAACAATAGCTGCATTTATGTTCTATTGAATACCGGAATTTACTAGATATCTAAATTCACATTAACGATCTTAGCTAAATCACAAAGAAGTGACCTATTTTATAAAAATAAACAATATTCAAAATAATCAAAGCCAACAATCAACTTATAATACAAATGTAACGATGTTACATTTAGTGACGTAATAAAGAATAATACCTAACAGGCAGATGGGCAACCTGATGGAAAGTAGTCAGCGCCTCCTATGGACATTTGCAACACCAGAAGAATCACCAATGCGTCGCCGGCTTTGAAGGAGAGCTCTTTTTGCAACTTTTTTAAAGAACCCCATGTCATGCCAGAAATCCAATCAATCCACAATAACAGCAATACAACAAATCCAAACGTATCTTTTGATAAACAAAGATTAATTATATCATGCAAACCATATTCATTGTTTGATGTAAAGCCATTAATTTAGAGTTAAACCATACTCATTTATAATTTAATGTAATAGCGGCAGATGTAACAAATGGTAATGACCCTAAATCAGTGCTAAACATAACTATTATCGTACCTACGCGTTACGCCCTAGCAATAACCATACGCAACAAACTTGTTGACTGACTATCACTTAAGGGAGTCCACACATCTATCAGTACAGAAACGGACAATAAAACGAACAACGAACAAGAAAAGTTTAATACAATAATTATTAGTGTAATAAATTTATGAATGATAAAACATAAAATTTAATATAATGAAACTTATTCTTAGCACTACTGCGTCTGATGTATATGGCCACAGTAAAAGCTACAGAATCAGTAGGGTTCCACCGAGAAGGTATCTCCAATAAACCTACTTCCAGTAATAAAGTTTATAGAAATATTTTAACGTTGATAGAAGGTTCAACATAAGTAGAAGCCCAGCCACAATTATTCCATTGGAGATACTAATAGGGCATCTCGACCTAGTGCTTAAGGAGAGCTATGCATCTGGTAATAGATGTCCATAGGCGGCAGTAATCACATAATGACACATCAGATGAGCTGGGAACTTTCGTAATCTGGTTTGACAAATACAGTAAGATATTTATTTAACGTTAACTTACATCGACTACAAGACTAGAAACTCATCTTAAATATTTTAATAGTTGCGTATTGAATAAAATTCATGCTGGTATGTGTAGACTCTCTAAGAGTACCTCGCATTCCTCTAACAGTTCACAAACAAAAATAATTTAAAACGGAGGTGAATATAAGTGGTCGGTAGGCGTAACAATCGAATTGTGATTGCATTTTACCATACACCCACTGAAATGGTATATCACCTGACGCCTTTTCTTATTGCTCGCCATAAATAACTGTCACCGACAAATATAGTTGCTAACAAAACGGCGTGAAGGTTTGTTAGAATGAAATAGATGTTTTATCTGTTAATGTTTCTTAAAGATATAGCATGTCATAGCAAAGTTCATTAATACACTAATACACATTTAACAACACACTTAGGTTTTGTGTATTTTTCAAAACTAAATGTGTAATCCTGTTTTTGGCTTAATTTAGTACCATAAGATTTATAAAGTGAATATTTTCTATATATTGCTGTGGAATTACTTAATAAATAAATAAATATATACAAGATTTCATATTCTATTTAGACCACCATGGGAGAAGGAATTTATTTCGAAGTTCTTTCTTAGCGCTCGTTACTTAAGGATCTCAAGTGCATAATTATGATGCGATCATGCTGTGTAGTATTCATATTAAATAAATACTACACATTTAAGTAATAAACTGGTACTCTACTTGTAGGGTCTTAACTTAGTAGTAGAAATAAGTAAGTAGCATTTCTGATTACTTTAATTACTTAAATTTATTACTCATTCGCCTTTCCCTCATTTTATCCACAATCCAGTCCATCAGTTATGTGACAAAATAACCACATTATGGTGATACAGCAATTTATAACACAAAATATAATAAGCTGAAAACCAATATCAAACTGAATACCTATTTGTATAACATCCCTGACATTAAGCCTGTAAATGCGATATTATGTATGCAGCCAGCGTTGCACCGCCAGGGTCAAGGATATGACGAAGCTTCTTAAACTTGAAAAATCTTCAAACTCAAACAAAGCGGATCCAAGTAGGTCACTGTGCAACGAGTTCTCACGCAAATAACTGGAAGTTAGCAATACATCGTTCGTGTATAATATACATTAAGTACTTTCATATTCCTCGTACTAAAGCAATATGTAATACTGGCACGAATGCCAACAAATATTTTTGTATCAGTATACCGTTATTGTTATGTGTGTTATGACTAACATACATGTCGAAAATAATACCGGAACGAAAACTCTTCAAACTCTTCGTATAGAACGACTCCAGCAGTATCCACTACCAAATTATTTCTATTATATAGCAGCAGTGTTTTGCCTTCACATTAATAAAATATATCATTATTATATTATTTTAAGATTTAAAAATTAAGTTGAAAACAACAGAAAACGAATTAGCAATACCTAATAAGCTTTTTTATTCCCACATAAGCTAATGATTAGATAATTCGAGAGCATCACCAGACGTTCTATTTGAAGGAAGTGATTAAAGATATTTTATGGGCGAATCCGATCGTGCCATGAATGAAATCCGATCGAAAATAGAATGATTTACATATACGGAAGATATAAAACAGACTCGATGTCCGACTCGGAGATTATCCAGAGCAACGATATTGGCGCCATCTTACGACACTAACGTAACAATTGTGATGTGAGATCGTTTATATTGTTTTGGTAAACTTTAAGAGCGTTGGGCATAATCGTATTAAGTGCAAATCGGTAAAAGACGATGTAACAAAAATAATGATAGAGAACATTATTTACCACAAGATATCAGCTAACTAACCATGATAAAAAAACATATTAATTTGAACAAGAAGATAAAAAAAACTGTTCTGCATATCATAAGTAACTCAGGTAGGTTAGCGTAAGTACCTACGTAAGTTGGGCAAACGCATTAAAAATATATACAACTATGTAACAGCTGATATTGTTAACTCAAATCTTTTATCTTTACGTGTAGTAACGAACATCGATAAACTGCGGGAAATTGTAAAACACAGTAATGCGGAAGATATAAAACAGACTGCGCTTGTCTAAAAGTAATGCAGTTACTGTCACGCGGACGGCGCCACAATAAACATAAAAGTAGAAGCCGAAGGTGTTGATTGCATATGAATCGATCAAAATAGTTGTGTATGTTATGAATAAACTGATCAATACTATACGAGTACTATCAATATGCATAAAAAATCTTAAAAATCTTACCGTATAAGAGCAGAATCTAATTTTATTTTGGTTCTGTCGGAGTACAAATCCTTGTCAAAAAAAACTTCGATACACACCTGGTAAACATCTATACCTGTTATTACATATTTATTTTTAAAAGTCTGCGTATACGGACCCATAATTTGTCACAAAATGTAAATGGAATCTACCAACCTTTTATGAAAACTATAAATAACTCAATGTTACACCTGATTCTGTATCTATCTGAACCAGAAAACGACTATCATTAAGTGTATTCGTTACGGTAATCGCATGACTCATAATAGTTTAGGCTCAGACTACATAAGTTTGGTGCTTGAACTCTTTGAATCAAACACAGATAGGTTGGTAACTGATGTTACATTCAAAAAGTTCAGATTTAGGTATCAGTTGCCTTATGCTGGTGTACTCTGCTTTCAAGACTATGCCAACAAACAAAATCCTAACTCAGGAGCAACTCTAGTAATACGTCTGTGACGATGATCAGTGGCGGATTTGCAGTCTTGGCCGCCCTAGGCCCAAGGCCATTAGCCACCCCATTTTCAGCACGCATCTTAACTAGTATTAACGCCAAATTTTTTGACGTTCGCATCCGCATTCGCAAGAAACCATGCGAATGTTTCGCTTTGAATACATTCATACACCGAACAAGGTGGATTTTTTAAAATTATTCTGCTTAGTTTTTTTGCCACGATTGGCCGCCCCTAAAACTGGCCGCCCTAGGCCCGGGCTTACTCGGCCTTTAGGCAAATCCGCCACTGACGATGATCATCCACGATCAGAAAAATCTCCCAGTTTTATTTAGAGTTGATTTATACAGATGTCCATTTAAATCAAATGGTAGTGCATAATCGATTGCTATTCACAAAGTTTCCTAAAAATTAAGCGTATTCCGTAACGATTGGCAATATATGAGTCCAATAGTCAGATATCAAGAATCGCAAATATTCGAGAACATGCTAGAATCAATTGAATCGTTCCGATGCAAATGCTAAATAGTTCTCATATAGTTGAAACGCTAGACATTTCGTAATAGTGGTAAATGGTACCTTATGTGTTCGAATATGAAGTAACACACCGCTTCCTTGAAACTTGATACAATTGTAACGTCAATCTAAATTTCCTTTGGCGTTTGATTGACAATCGCGTTTAGGAAAATTAATTGCCTATAGTCGATTTGGTGTAGGGTTGGTCCTCTTAAATGTAATTATACTATTTTTATTGATAAGATTGAAGTAGCAAGCGTGCATGTTCGGCCTACCTGATGGGAAGTGTTCACCGTCATCTACAGACATCTGAAAACCAACTTCATTTACATTGAGCTGTGATTCTACCTGAATCCGATCACAGATTCCTTGCCACTCCAAAGAGCTTAGATTATGCTCACACATATTTATGTATGAAAGCCGCCGGCATCTACCACTAATCGGTGGTCATAACCAAAGCTTCCATCAGAACAAAGGAACTGCTTTAACTTTCAACTTTTATTACAATGCGCAACGCTTCAACTTTTATTATAACGCGCAACTTCTTCAATTGGAAGGACAACGTAATCAAGTGCGACTCTTTAATTTTAGATTCCGTTGGCAACCCTATTTAATCCCTTCACGGCGTCAAACTGTGAGATTCGATTAGTCCATTGCAAATGTGACGTAATAATTATTATTGGATTTATTGATTGGTATGAATACATGTTCTGATTTTACCTGCCATTAATATAACCTACATCATTATGTGTTCTGTACTACTCGTACCTACAATCGTTATCGTTTACTATTTAAACTATAGAGAAATTATCTCATTGTATTTGCTTCTCATTGAAAACTGAATGCCTCCATCGGCTCATTGAAATCCAATGCTGGACATAGGCCTCTCCTACTTAAATATATTTCAATGTGGTTACTTCCTGGACCATATATCATTAGTGTCTAACTGCTTAATAAATCGTTTTGTAAAAATAGGTGCTGCTTGAAACCGATAACATGATACATAAGTTTCTTTTTTGCCTACCTCCTTTTTTGCTATTCCCAAAAGCCTAGAAAATCTTTTTTATTTGCGACAGTGTCTCGCAATTACATAGTTAAGTATTCTTACTATTCACATATCACAAACCAAAAAAAACATCACAGAACCATAAACACTCCATTGAGACGCTTAATAAAACAGAAGTATTCTTACCACAAGAACCTGACAGAAATACAGTCGCAAGCTGTCGGTCCATTAGTTAGTATATAAAATTCCCTAACCTAATTTTTCACAGCGGAATGCTGAAACTTCTAATTTATGACCACCAATTAGCGGTCGCTTCCGCGTTGAAACTGGGATATCTCTTGTCGAATTAATAAAAAGAACGAACTTTTGTGGCTTGACGCTTCCTTTGAACGGTAAAATAATGTTGGTTTTGGGGGAAACAAACTTTTTCAGCTCTAAATTTAGGTTACTTGATCTTCTCAAGTGTGTTTAAGTGGACTGGTAGATAAGACTGTACCTGGTAAAGGTGTTTACCTTTACCACCTTTTACCACCTTTACTTTTTTCGTTTGGGCCCGTTTGGGCTTCCTAGTGTTAGCGATAGCAAAATACCATGACTAGATATTATATAAGAACTCATTTTTAAGAACTATTTATGTAGACATGACT
>DWPV01004659.1:0-13338 GCA_018251915.1 Urbanus proteus proteus
CAACATGTTATGAGTTATTACTCCAACATAATCCCAGCGTAAATGAATACTTTTATAAACCATATATTTCAATTGGTAATTCTGTTTAAAGATATTATAATACATACATTTACAAATAGAATAATGCATATACTATTGTAAAAACGAATTTAGAAACATATTAATCAATTATTTTGTCTAATAATTGCTTTAAACGTTATAATATAAAAGTCTTATTTACCTGTGAAAATTACGTTTTTATGGGTTGTTTCGATACGTAACAGAACAGTCGACAATACAGAAAGACACCATTGTAATATAAATTCTTACCTTAACCAAGAACTTATTTAATATTCAAAAATATGAGTACACTACGTAGCTACGGGATGACATGGGAAGACTTTTCGAAAATACGCGCCACTTAGTGACATTTCTTGCATCTCTTTCGCACTAGTTAGATTCCATATTCTTTTAGACATCCGTTTCACACGCTTTGTTGGTCTTTATTATATCCTATGTCTATGGGTTTGACGTAGTGTACAGAACACGCTTCGTAAATACTAGTTTTCGGGTACAATCGATTTGTTTAGCCGTACTCCTTTGTGGCGCTTACCGTTCTTTTGTGTAAACGTAACGTTGGTTTCGGTTTTGATATCTTTGGGTGAGGTGCAACGCTTGATGATTTTTCTGAAAATATATACCTACCTTCTGGATTATTTTTAACTAACTTTGATTGAATCAATCTATCCATTAAAAAAACCATATCAATATCCGTTGCGTAGATTTAAAGATCTAAGCTTACATAGGGACCGACAGAGGAAAGCGACTTTGTTAATGGATTTTTCAAAATTAAAGTAGCTTGTGTTACGCTCTAGACCTTCAGCTATCTTCCAGTGAAAGTCCTATCAAAATTAGTTCAGCCGTTTAGAAGATTACTTCAGCCAAAGAGACAGACAGACATTTTTTTTTTAAATTGTACTTTTGATATAGGTATCGTGTATATTTTCATATTGAGTAAAAAAGGTTATTTTGAAATCACAAACACGCTTAAAATTTTACCACAAACGGTCACCCATTTAACTCTTGACCGTACTTACTGTTTTCGTTTACATGTTTTCGCGTAAAATCGATTTGTTTAGCCGTCCTCCTTTGTGGAGTTTACCGTTCTTTTGTGTAAACGTAACGTTGTTTCAGTTTTGATATTTTTGAGTGAAGTGCAACGCTTGATGATTTTTCTGAAAATAAATACCTACCTTCTGGATTTTTTAACTAGTTTTTGCGGCTACGCATGTATTAAGGTGCATATAAAACTTCCAATTGAATCAATCTATCCATTAAAAAAACCGCATCATAGTCCGTTGCGTAGTTTTAAAGATCTAAGCATACATAGCAACAGGCAGTGGAAAGCGACTTTGTTTAATACCAATTAGTTTTTAATATGAAGCGCGCATAGCCCTGCGGGTTGCGTAGATTTTAACCGATCTACAAAGTTAAGCAACGTTGGGCGTGGTCGTTACATGGATAGGCGACCGCTTGTGGCAAAATTTCATGCGCGTTTCCGTCCTTCGGAGGGCACGTTAAGCTTTCGGTCCCGGTAATCCGATTAACGACTATTTATGATTGATTATATTAATAATATTTATCAATGATTGTATTAATGACTAGCTGATCCCGCGGTTTCACCCGCGTTTAAAGAATAAATAAGAATACATATTTGAACATAAATGTCATCCCGCTCTCCCGCGACGGCGCGCGGATGGGCGTGGAGCGCGCGCTAATGCTTTTTTCAAAAGTTTAAGTAGCCTATGTTACGCCTTAGATCTTCCCGTCAAAATCGGTCCAGCCGTTTAGAAGATTAGCTCGTAAAAATGTTATATTGAAATCACAAACAGACACTTCAATTTTATTTATTTGTATAGATATTTATTTACGACGATTAACGACTGCAATACAAGTAGCAGTCGTTAAACCTTGTTGGAAGCCTTATGAGTGGTTTGAGAGCATTCGGCACGGATTGACCATTAAGCCGTATCCCCTCCACCATCACGCATTGGAGCAACGTGGTGGAGTACGCTCCAAGCCTCTCTCAGTTGTTGGAGTAGATCCGTGCTCAGCAATGGGACATAAATAATTGTTCCTGCAAGGTTTTAATAAAGAATATTTATATTTAATATTCTTATATTTTATTATTTGAACAGAGAAGAGAAAAAGTTGGATTATAATGTAATAGGTGTTTTGGAGATAAGCAATTTTCACAAAATTTCTCATTGGTCACATTTTTGCACGATCAATTTAAGCAAAGAATCGCTTAACACCAGATCGCATCATTTACTTCAAAGATCCTTTAAAAGCCTTGGAGATCAAATTTAAACATTAAATTTTCTAGTAACTTTATCGAAGGATTGAATAGCATTAAGTTCTATGCTAATAGCTTCTCAAATTCAATTCGAACGCAAGAGGGCTTAATACATCATAAGAGCATAGTTTAATAAACTATAACAGAACTATAGGCAACTTATTTGCTATTTCATAAATCTCAAAAAATAGTGACGTTATTAATAGTATTTTAATCATAATAACGTCACGAACTTGACTTACTCGCAAATATAAATAAACTAGCTGATCCCGCGGTTTCACCCGCGTCAAAAAAGTAATAAGGAATACATATTTAAACATAGATAACATCCCGCGTTCCCCGACGGCGGCCGCATTCGCGTGGCGCGCACGCTAATACTTTTTCCAAAATTAAAGTAGCCTATGTTACGCCTTAGACTATCAGCTATCTGCCAGTGAAAGTCCCGTGAAAATCGGCCCAGCTATTTAGAAAATTAGCTCAGCCAAACAGACAGACAGAGAGATAGACAAAAAAATTAAATTGCATTTTCGTTATAGATATCGTGTATACTTTCATATGCATTGAGTAAACAAATGTTATTTTGAAACAACAGACACTTCAATTTTATTTATTTATAGATAAGATATAAATAGCCTTCCTGACTCAGAACGGCTCAAAAGTAAAATACGTGTAATCGGATAGTACGTTGAATGGAGCCTTTATAGTAATTGACAATAGGATCATTCTAGACAATAGGATTGTCCTCTCTACGTGTAAGATCAGCTTTGTCGTATGTCCCTGCAATTTCTATTGAAAATTGTTTCAAGTTTAACATCTGACCTGAGTGCACACACTCACGCAACGTCCCCAATTGAAATAGGCATTCCTTTGTTACTACAACCTCTAAACTAGAATACAGTGGCGCTTAACTATTGTAGAGTCCTTTGTGGCTCGACTCTGGTCCTCTCGACACCAAGTCCACACCTATTTCTGCCTAATAACAGCAGTGTTTAGCACTGCTATGTTCTGGTTTGAAGGGGGTAGTACAAGAAGGGTTTGAAGAGGGACATACTTAACCGAGGCTTTCAAACTTAGTCCTCAGGATAGGTACATTTTGTTAAGAAAAAATGTGTCTAAAATTAAAGCCTAAAATTACAAATGATGTCTAAAATGTCTTAAACTAAATTGATAAATAAATAGAAATAGATAAAGAAATATGTATTGATAACTATAATTTAAATATGACATAAAGTTTAGTTGAAATAGTGTTTGATATTCGGTAGGTACTTGGTGTCCTCGTAAACTAGTAAGGTTTCACCCGCCTTTAAAAAGTAAAAAGAAATTCATATTTTTACATATCTAAACTCACTCCTCACTGCCACGAGGAGGCCCGTATGCGAGTGGAACGCTAATGCTTTTTTCAAAAATTAAAATATCCCATGTTATGCTTTAGACCTTCAGTTATCTTCCAGTGAGAGTTCCGACAAAATCGGTCAAGCCGTTTAGAAGATTACCCCAGCCAAACAGACAGACAGACATTTTTTTTAAATTGCACTTTTGTTATATATGTCGTGTATACTTTCATATGTATTGAGTAAAAAGTTGTTATTTAGACATCACAAACAGACACTTCAATTCTATTTGTATAGATAATAAACATACCTAAAACTAAGGAAGGTGAAAGTAGGTATTATACTCGTATATGCGAAAAACACATAAGTGGCGGTTAGAATAAGTCGATCGGTATCAAAAGTTGCTCCTTTCGTTGCAAGTTAACTGGCAAACTTTTTTAATTACACTTCTGCCAGCTTCTTAATAACCGTACGAGTTAAGAATAAGTTGTACCGGAAAACTAAGTAATATATGTAAGGAGTTACTTGTATATAATAATGTAACCGTGAAAAATATAAGAACAAACTGCAAGGTAAGAATATTGTCATGCGGAAATTATTTCTTCATAAGTGTACGAAATATGGTTCGTATATAAACATTTTATGTTTAAAATGGATTATAATCACAGATTATTTTAAAACGTCTTTCGCTATAGGAAGAATATAGCTAAACTAAAAAAAGTTACTCTTGTAGAGTAGGTACTTACTTTAGTTAATAGGTATTTTTAGTTAATGGGATGCGTTATAGACCAAATAGGTACGTTCAAAAAGTGACATACATACGTTACGACTATATTCATTTACTAACTGATGCCCGCGGTTTTACCCGCGTTAAATAAGTAAAAAGGAATAAATATCTAAGGAATAAATAACATAGGTCGGCGGCCGCATGCAGGTGGCGTGCCCTTCAGCTATCTTTCAGTGAAAGTCCCGTCAAAATCAATCCAGCCGTTTAGAAGATTACCTCAGCCAAACAGACAGAAAGACAAAATATAATTTATTGCATTTTCGTTATAGATATCATGCATACTTCCACATGCATTGAGTAAAAAAATGTTATTTTGAAATCACAAACAGACCTCAATTTTATTTATTTGTATAGATATGCCCAGATTTCAATTGTTCTAACACCCTGAAAATGCCCGTATTTGCTCTAAAGTGCCTTATTGCAGCTATATTGCGGTTTGTTTGTCTACAGTCCTAACTCATTGTGGTATTTGCCAAAGACAAAGTCTGAGCACCACTATGTAACATTGTACCTATCATTTAAGTATTACTTGTCTATCTAGTTAATTTAAACAACTTGCTTCTCATAAGTAATAATACAGCCCGCAATAATACAGGATGCGTGAATTTCTTCAAAATGAACTCGTTGATTCCCGGCTAGGAATAAATAAATAACGCTTCACACTCATAGCCCCACAGTACAATTTTCTCCTGTGTCGTGGGTACCATGGACAACACACAAGACAAGGACACATACTCAGACCAAGAACGGAAATTTAAACTCATCCCAATCGAACCCAGGACCTCGGACCTCGGATTAGCGGTTCGGCGTGTTAACCATTGCGCTATCCGGGTCGTCAATAGAAATAGACGTCAAGGAATAGACTTTTGAAATTATGCAGTATCCAAGCAGTATCAGTTTTTTTACCAATATCCACCTCCTAACTTGTTTCATATACTTTGGCTATACCTTATATACTTATAATCACATATAGGTATATATGTATATTAGCTGTGTATATTACAACGCATCGTTGTACTTTAGTCTGATATTAATCTATGGACAAGAAAATAAAAAAAATAAATAAAACAACCAGTGTAGTATCAGTTTTAAAAAGAATAACGCCCTCTACCCGAGAATTTCGTAGGTGCAACCAAGAAATAAAACCATAGAGACAGGTAGCAGCGTTTTGCTTTCTATCATTAATATTCACTAGGAAAATATTGCCTGATCATGCCGACGTGTTTTCGTTACGTTATACCTATCGTTTCATATCGTCGCGTTTATATACAATGTTGATATCGTATATTTAAAGGTAGTAGAACCCTTTGTAGTTCGACTCCGGCAGCACCCACGCCTATTTCTGCCTCATAACAGTAGTGTTCAGCGCTGCTGTGTTTTGGTTTGAAGCGTGTGATAAGGGAGGCATACTTATTCGAGGGGATCCTACTTAGTTCGCACGGGTAGAAACGCATCTGTGTGACCTCAGGTAGGACTGTGATCTTATCTGAGGTTGATTCGGATGTCCATTGGCGGCAGTGGTACTTAATATTAGCCACGCATGTTCGTTTGGTACCTCTATCATATGAAAAAACGTATTAATATTGCTCCGCTTAATTAAATTAAGAATTAATGTGTTTACCAGTAAGTAGCAAAACAGTTTCAATGGGGTGACGCGTATATTTGTCCAAAGGTTCAAAGCCTTTGGCAGTGGCAGTTTCACAAAGTGACGTTGTATGTAACTACTATACTATGTACAGAGTCCACAAACTTCATACAATAAAGCGTATATCATTCGTGATTGTTTGTGAGTAATTGGAATATCATTTAATTTATATAAGTGGATGTGGCATATATTAATTTACGAAAAAAAATTTTGTAATAGTACATTACGGTACGGGTGGCCTAAGTTGCCTATTACTGAGCGGCGTGAAATTAAGCGGGGATGATAAACGCCGTGCATAATAGGCAACTTAGGTCACTAGTATCTTATTTTATAGTACGCGTGACATAAGTCCGCTCGCACGAGGAAAGGCGTGCCTAAAGTGCAGGCTTAGGTCACACTGTGCTATAAAATATTTTGTACGTCATAGTTAAAGATCAATGTTGATACCTACATTATTTCAGTGGTGATCTAGCGCAAAAACACTACCTAGCGATCTTTTTAACGCATGGGTTGTCTCAAGGAAAAAAGCAATGCCATTCGACAGAAGAGCGGGGACCACCGTCACGGTTATTTTTAAAACTAGTTGAACAAGGGGGCCAGCTTGTGCGTGGAACGCGCGCTTATGCTTTTACCTTACGCCTTAGACCTTCATCTATTTTCCAGTGAAAGTCCTGTCAAAATCAGTTTAGCCGTTTAGAAGATTACCTCAGCCAAACTGACAGACAAACGGCTGTATTTAATTACATTTTCGTTATATATATATATCGTGTATACTTAGATATGCATTGAGTAAAAAAATATTTTGAAATCACAAACAGACACTTTAATTTTATTTAGTAGTAAAGTTATTTAGATATAGATAAAGCTCAGACTTCAGGAGTGGCAACGCTTTGTGATCGGCTTACGTAGAACTTTTTCCATAATGATTCGTTACAAACAAGTTGGTGACAGCTGATCATGGGCGGCATTGACCACTTACCATCAGTCCATGTTTGTTATGAGTGAAATATAATAAAAATCACTTTATTTCTGAGGGTTCTACATATCGCGTTTTGATTTTGTATTTCAATTGGTTAACCCCAGCATAATACTAACGTAAACATCCGAGGCTTAGAGTTGAAATTAAACATTTTATTAAAACGGATTTGTACTTCATGCTTTCAATTTAAATTTGTCTGTGGTTTATCCTTTGTAACTCTTCTATACAAATAAATAAAAGTGAAGTACCTATCTGTTTGTGATTTCAAAATAACATTGTTTTACTCAATGCATATTAAAGGATACATGATATCTGTAACGAAACTGCAATTTAAAAAAATTGTCTGTCTGTCTGTTTGGCTGAGGTAATCATCTAAACGGCTGAAACAATTTTGACGGGACTTTCAATGGAAAATAGATGAAGGACTAAGGCGTAACATAGGTTACTTTAATTATTGAAAAATCCGTTAGCGCACACTCCACGCGCATGCGCGCGCCGTTGCTGGAGAGCGGGATGACATTTATGTTTAAATATGGATCTCTTTTACTTTTTAAGCGCAGGCAAAATCACGTGGATCAGATAGTAATATAATGAACGTTTGTTATAATAAATTAATTTTCTCTTTGTCCCAGATCAAAAGGAATTTTGAAAACGGCGTGTCTTCTCTCCTGGCCAGATGGACTACCTGACGTCTCGTACATGGATTTCGTGTGAGTATATTTTTATGTGTGACAGTGATACCATTTGGATGAAAATAGTCATGTTTGAGGTCTAAGACGTGTACCACAGGGGCTTAATTTTTTCGTAATTATGAGCATGTTTAAAGCCTAGAAGCATGTGGGTAGGTATATAAATAGGTACAATAACAGAAAGATGACATTTAGTTATGCATACATACACACACATTCTACACTCACAGGCCCACAGTAGGGTCTTCTTCTGTGCCGTGGGTGCCGTGGATACACAAAGACGAATACACAAATACCCAGATCCAGAACAGAAACCTATAAGTATCATTCAGATATCTATCTGGCCGGGGTTCGAATCCTGACCCATTTCTTGTCAGTTCAGCATTGGGACCGCTCCACCACGCGGCTCGTCTATAAAAATATACTAAGTAAATCGTAAAAATTATAAGTCTCAAACTCAGATAACTAAAGTAGGTAGATCTATTATTCCTAACAAAAAAATCAAGCCATTCTTAAAATGGCCGGGTTATAAAGATGATTATGTGAGCGTAAATAAACTAAAGGTACTGACAAGAAACCACGCTAGTTTTGTGTAAGTGTGTGCGTATAAATACATGAAAGTAGTTTTTTTGGCTTCACTCAAATACAAGGCGGTGAGTAATCTGCCTATTTTATTTATCTGAGGTCTCAAATATTATATACCTACCTTTATAATATAAACATTCTTGCACAATACCTATAATCTTCAAACCTTCTTGTTTAACCTTTATCAAAGTTAAGCTACGTCGCGCGCGGTCGCATTCAGCCCGGTGACCGCAAGTGGCTTAATTTCCTGCCCACTTGTAACTTGTCATGATATAATTATCCAATATCCTTTATGTTAATCGTGGAGCTAAATGCGTTTTAATCAATCAACATGGAGCAGAGTGGAGTACGCTTCACGGCTTTGGCTTTGCCAATTATCGGGATAAATTCGTATCTAACATTAGGGTATTAAAAGATTTTCACTCTATTTGTGATAGGAATTTATTATCAGTAAATGAAATCCACCACCAGGTAGACTGATAACCTGAAGAAGACAGCGGGAAACCGCTGGATTCAGAAGGCACAGGCCGGTTGGAGTGGCGCCACTTAGGGGAGGCCTATGTCCAGCAGTGGACCTCAAAGGGCTGATGGATGGATAGAAATGAAATGGCCCTGAAGCGCGCACAGCTCTACGGGTTGCGTAGATCTTAACTAATCTAAAACTTAAGCAACGTTGGGCGTGGTCGGTGCATGGATGGGTGACCGCGAGTGGCAAAAATTTCATGCACGTTTCCGTGCTTCGGAGGGCACGTTAAGCTGTCGGTCCCGGTTGTTAACATCGGATAGCAATTGTTAAATCTTGTCGGAGGCCTTACGGATCGTTTGATAACATTCGACACGAGTTGGCCACTAACCCACACCCCTTTCATCAACACGCATTGGAGCAGCGTGGTGAAGTATACTCCAAGCCTCTCTCATCTGTGGGAGAAGACCCGTGCCTAGCAGTGCGACATAAAAAGGGTTGCGGCGGCAAGATGAAATGGACCAATACCACTAGTGTTGTTAGAAATTGCAGGCATGTATATCATTACAATGCTAGGTTATTAGTTAGTAAAACACAAATTGTCTTCGAAGACATCAACGCCACTCTTATTCCGTTTCACGAGAGCATGTTAAAAGTTATTGTATTGTAAGAGAATGTAATATTTTTATTAAAAATTAATAGGGTGGTCTGGCAGACTTGTTATAACACTCCACAATTATGGCGCTGAGTCACTGCGCAGGTGCAACGTACAGGTGCGTTTTATTATCTGTCTACCTGGTCTACCTCAACTTGTATAAAAGGTCCAACGCTTTGGTGGGTAAGTCAGTCTCGGCTCTGGCGTTGCTCAGTGCACACCTTGTACTCTGCTTTGCTTATCCCTGACTCTAGACAATATAATTCGATAGAATTAGAGTTGTCATAGACTATCTATGCTTAATTGCTTATAGATTGGTCGGTGAAGGATCGGTTGGTACCCGATTCTGTTTTCTTTGTCGAACAGTTACCATCACACCGTAACTCTGTCCATTGTTGTAATTATTTTCATTAAAGTAGAGGTTAAATATTTTTTAAAGCTTCTGGTGTTAATTTTCCTAACATCAGAAGTGGGATAGGATCTGCGTAATTTGTATTCATGATTTTATCCCACTACCCCGTTTCTTTTGTTCTCATTTGTTTTATTCATTATTGTTCATTTGCCTTATGCCGCTAAAGCCATACTTCAATAGTTTATTAATTTTGGGTAGAGTTAGTGCTGATGTCATCCAAAGGTCGTAAAAATGAGGTGTTCGTGGTATTCATCGTACGACGTACACGGACTCCTGCTAACGGTAAAGCGAAGCAAATTTTGAGAAAGTTACAGGTACTTGAAGAAAGGATCGCGTGGGTATGCTGAGAACTGAACAGCTTAGAGTACAAACGCGACCGTGTCCTAGCGATACCGGGGACATTGACACAGCCTGAGGCGCCACCCGAGTGCGGCACTACTTGTCATCGGAGAGCAGGCTAGCCGTCGTGATAACCTCATTTTAGCACAGCACGAGCAGCGCTGCTGAGCGCCTGTTGGAAGGATTAAGCTCTCTCCCGGTGAGGTCAAACCAATTTCTTGTTTATAATTTGTTCATGGTAAAAAGAATTTTTGCAATAGAATTTATCCGTTCGTTAGTATAAGAGAAGTCTCACATTAGCAATCGCTGAAATCAATAAATCCTAAAAATATAAAAATTCCACTGGTGTAATAAATTCGGTCATAAATTAGCCTTTTGTGCATCAAATTAAAGAGTGTACTATTTGTAAAAAAAAAAAAAAATTGGACATTAAGAAAGTAATTGTTTCACGAAAGAACAGGTAGCATGAAGAAATAAATGTCAGTAGGTTAACGTTTGTCGACAAAATGAGGGTACAACCGAAAATCGTGATATTACTGCCGTCATTTTAGTGACTAGTTTGGTTTGTTATTGTAATTGGAGTGTCATTTGAAAAATACGTTCAAAGTTTTGGGAAGTTTAAGTAGAATGAAGATAGTGATTTAAATAAGTGCGAACCGGTGAAATCCATTGTATATTTGATAGCCCCTTCAGTGACGTAATGTTAGATTTAGTTTCATTTTCAGATAAAAGATAAACACTCATTTGATCGGTCATATTAACAAAAGCTGTCAAACCGTTAAAGATGCTATTAATAATGTTCTTAAGTGCATTTTCTAAACTTTAATCAGGATAGGCCGAGCCGTCGAGTCTTTAATACTTCACTTGTTTTGTCTTTATTACAGGACTAACACAATGGTGTGTGATGCGAAGGCTACAGTGATGCCGGGTGGTTGTGTCGAATGCGTTATTGTGTGCTGGTGTCCGGCGAATGATGTGGCTTTAGGTCGTGCGTATTGCGTGTTCGCCGACGCACAGTACTACGTATCTGAGTTATTGTGATGACCAAGCATTGGGCAAAGTGTGGTACCACCTATATCTGCGTTCTACGGTCATATATTATAATTGTCGGTAACTGACCATATAATTGACACCATTTATTCAAATTGCAATTTGGTAAGACTGAACCAAAATCTTTTTATTTAAACTTATAGGTTAAAGATAAGCTAAATTTAGATATTTAGTTGCTAGATGGATTGGGTACCTTCGTGTAGAAGAATCTTTTATTATTTAACAAGTAGTTCAGTCAGTGTGTTCTTCATATTTCATAAGTGCCGGTGGTACCGCTGCAACCAATATCTTCATGGCCAAGGTATTTATAACATTTCTTACAGCTAATGTCGATGTTTTAGGTCCATTGTAAAGTAATTTGGAGTTCTACTAAATGGCCGGTATGGACTTAAGTTGTTGACTGGGTCCTATGGAAAGACTGTCAAGAATACATGTTACCCAGCATGGATAGTGGACACCGGAAACCTGCTTCAGTTTTACTGTAAGTTACTTACATCTTTATTATTTATTTGTTTTATTCTGCATAATACTTGCTATAATGTTTGCTATAAGCTCTTTATTTTACTTTATTATTTGTTTTATTCTGCTTAATACTTGCTATAATGTTTGCTATAAGCTCTTTATTTTACGGGTTATGTAATGATTTGGGTTACCCTTATGTAAAGGCCCACCATGGCTTCGAGGAAACCAAGATCATTCATGTAATGCCTGGGTGTCAACAACGGGTTGTGGGTTGGTATGAAAGACCCTTAGGAGGCTTGTGATGCTTCCGAGGTGACTAATATCACTCGCGTAATGCCTGGGTACTGTCACTAGACTTCTATTTGTTTACGGGTTTTAGTTCCTGGAATGATACAGTGTAAGGCCTCCGGGCATCTGTTGCCCAAGACTATGTAATGCCTGGCTGTTTATGGGTTATAGTTTTTGCATGTGTTGTACAGTGTAAGGCCTCCGGGCATCTGTTTACCTACCAAGACTATGTAATGCCTGTGTGCTACTAGTGACGATAGCGTGACTATATTGAGCTTATAATAAAACATTTTTTTAGACTTAAATTTACCACGGTACTATTAACAAATAGAATGATAGAACAAATAACTATTTACAGCAAGTTGGAAATATTATGCGGAATACAACTAATAACTGGTATACAACTAATAATGTTTATAGTCATGTCATTAACATTGTTGCCTCTTTCAGTCTGTGAGAAAATATTGAGCACATAACTGTGCGTATAAACATGCTAACTCGGCGCCTCTGTCAGTATGCTACTCTTTACAGACATACTAACTTGGTGTCGTGTAAAAACTCTTCGAACTTACAATCATGTATTAAATGATTGTTTTTGTGACACTGCATATATCTGTTTTGATCTTATTTTAAGTGAAGATGCATTCTTTCTTTTACAGCCATTTAATCATTTGGAAGATACTCTTATAAGCTCTCGGGCTTTCAGGTGACCAATGACTAAAGCATAGTCTGTACGCTTATCAGTTTATTGAGCTTTTATTAAGTATTTTTACAGTGCATTTGATACGATAACGAGTTATTAGAAGACACTTCGAGGAGCAAATCACGACGGCATACGAAACAAGTAAGTGCATAACCGAAGGGAGTGTTCCACTGAGAAGGTGGCCGAGGACGTCCACATGTCAGGAGAGGCCGTGTAAGAGAATGTAATATTTTTATTAAAAATTAATAGGGTGGTCTGGCAGACTTGTTATAACACTCCACAATTATGGCGCTGAGTCACTGCGCAGGTGCAACGTACAGGTGCGTTTTATTATCTGTCTACCTGGTCTACCTCAACTTGTATAAAAGGTCCAACGCTTTGGTGGGTAAGTCAGTCTCGGCTCTGGCGTTGCTCAGTGCACACCTTGTACTCTGCTTTGCTTATCCCTGACTCTAGACAATATAATTCGATAGAATTAGAGTTGTCATAGACTATCTATGCTTAATTGCTTATAGATTGGTCGGTGAAGGATCGGTTGGTACCCGATTCTGTTTTCTTTGTCGAACAGTTACCATCACACCGTAACTCTGTCCATTGTTGTAATTATTTTCATTA
>DWPV01004660.1:0-13335 GCA_018251915.1 Urbanus proteus proteus
GACGGACGGACAGACGGACAGACGGACAGACGGACAGACGGACAGACGGACAGACAGCGGAGGCTTAGTAATAGGGTACCATTTTTACCCTTTGGGTATGGAACCCTAAAAATGTTATTTTGAAATCACAAACAGACAGAATTTTATTTATTTGTATAGGTATTCTACATTGTCATTACTGACTTACAAGAGTATATTTCCGGATCAAACCAGCGACCTAAAATTCATAGAAATCGCTTAAGCAAAAGCTTCAGATAACCGCTCAAACTTTAATGAACTTCGCTTTACAAACAAAGAACGGAAGAATAATAACCGAGTTAAAGCTCATCAATCACCAGTTTGCAAAGATTGGAATGATTTGTTGCAAATGGAATGAAGTTGAGAAATCTATTAATACACTAGTTTTTGCCCACGGTGTCACTCGCGTCATGTGTACATATAGATACATTCATATTTTTAAAAGTTAGCATACAAACACTTCAGGAATAATGCAAGTGCAATTAATCTATCAAGAGGCTGTAGATATAAAAGTATTTTTCTACCCCTCAGGAGTATCTTTTTCCGGACGAAAGGTACTCTATGTCCTTTTCTAGAACCCTGGCAATGTATTTGCAAAATTTCATAACGATAGGTTGAGTAGTAGAAACAAATAAACGAACATTCGCGTTTATATAATAATTAGAATAAAGATTTTATTAACTTGCTGCATTATTAGCTATATGTAGGTCAAAATTTGGAACGAATTTTCAAATACTTTCATTTATGCGACTGTGTGTGACATACTTCGTACTTCGATGGTAATGTGATAGTATTATGACGTTATTAAGGTAATCGGATACTAGACATGGATCCTGTCCATAGCGATGCCTCAAGCAAACAAGATATGCTTATCCTGTTTACGTTTGTTGAAAAAAGGTAAGGGATTGACAAGGATTTCTCAGTTGCCTCGTAAACACAAAATAACACAGAGATTCTATCAAAATATTGCTGTCGATAATATTCGAAAGAATGTAATAATTATGCCACGCTTTTTAACGGTATTATCACAAATAGCTCGCAATATTTTGGCCAATATTTTGAGATGTGCTTTTGTTTTTTTTTAATTAAAAGAAGTTAAGCAGGTTTTGAGCCTACAGTATTTTAAATTGACATAAAAATACCGTAAGATTTTTACTGTATTTTATTTTAAAGTTATACACGTAAACCACTTCTGCAAAAGGAGATCATATCTGATCCAATTATAGGCGTATTCCTAGGCTCCCTTTTTGGTCTGCACCAGTATTTTATTATTTAAATAAATCAAAAATATTTAATCACTTTTGGCCTACCATGTAATATACAACATAAGTTTATCATTAATCATGTCTGCATCAGTAATTTATGAGGGAAGTACGATCCCATAACATGTTCAATCGGAACCCGTAATTTGGCCGATGACCCATTTTCCGCATCGGGATTATCTCAGTCACAAATTACTTTCATTCACTACGAACAATAACAGTATGTATAATAGTTGTACAGGAAATATTGTCCAATGAAATAGGTATGTAACAGATTTTGGGTTTAGGTAAGTAAAGTCACAACTTATTAACTAACATTCAAAATTGATATTTTTGTTTATTGGTTCATTGCCCATTACACATGATGGAAACGATTTTGATGTCCATTTTACAAACTGATAGTGTTATATAAAAAAATATTTGCAATAGCAAGATTTAACGTTCACAAAAAGATGTAGACAATCATGTTTCTGTAAATGTAACTATTCCTTAGTATTTTTTGGTCTTGCTCGGAATGGGTCTCGCAACAAACGAAGAAAGTGTAATGATGGTACTAATCGTCAATTCACAAGCACAAAGTTCCAGTCTCTGAGGTCTATATCTCGACACCATAGCCCTATAGCGTAATCCAATCGGACCCTGCAATTTGGCCCATGACCCATTTCTATTGAGCATGTCGGATTCGAATGGGAATGATCTCTGTGCCAAATTATTCACATTTACCGAAACGGCGACAACCCGTCGCCCGCTATTACTAGGCATAAATTACCTTACTTAAATTGATAGTTCGAATCAGAATTGACATAGTTTTGAAAGTGACTCTTGTTGATTGTCCTGTAGCCACTAAAGAATCCAGGGAGGAGTATAAAGGTAGACCTAAAAGTCTAAACGCAATTGATATCTTCCTTTGCGGGAGATTTTTTTTGCCACCTTTAAGAGGTCCAACGTATTTTTTGACTGTTTTTTTTGCGTTATCGGCGCTCATATTGACAATGTTTACTTCGTAATTCTGCGAAATATGTCATGTAAGCGCCGACTTCAGGGTCATGTTCTAAAATAACATTTATTTAAGATTATTATTCAAATATTATTTCTCTTTTGTGACTACAAAATCGGTTTTATTTTTCGTTAATAACAATTTCATAACTTTGGTATCTGTAACCAACGTTAGTTAAGGTTCCATTGGAAAACTACAAGTTTATTAGCATCAATATATTCAAAACAAAATCTTTTACTTCTAGTTTTATAGCGTATAAACGTATAAGTGTAGGACAGCTAATATGTAAGTGTAGGACAGTTTAAATTTACAGTAAAATAGCATCAGTAGATAAGATAAAACATACATTATGCACACTGTTAGTGTAGTTGCCTCATTATAAGCGGCTTTGTATGCAAGCCGTTCGCATGCATCGTCTAAAAGGTGCATATACCTTGTAAAATCTACGCATAACACCGTATATGTAGATTTTATGGCTATAATTCGCTGGGAAGGAAACATAGGTTGTGATTAATGACGTCATATTATGTAAAATTTCGTTAAGTTCGTATAATACCTTGCCATTGAACACACAAAGATATTGACAAACAATCAGATCCAAGTTTTAAAAAAAAACTTATAGGTTCTGAAAATATATAATCTGAAATAAGTATAATTATATTTTATGAATCTGAGAGCTCTGATGAGGAATGAAAGTCTTGTATGAAAACCTTGACAATGTCCACTAAGATGTATGTATAACCTAAACACAACCATTTACCTTGTATAATACCCCGCATATTTACCTTTATTCACTTTTCTTTACACTTTATTCGGGTTTTTACAAATAAAACCTCACGTTGACGTAGTTATCGAAAATAAACGCCAAATAAAGGAGATGTAGCCTTTTATAATTCCCGCGCAAAGGCAAAACGTATGCTAAGCGTCGCTAACATTGAATGTCTGTCACTCGCAGATTACTACATAATATAAATATACCTATACGACTCGTAAATAGTATTTATTGCTAAAAAACTTTCTCCCGTACAAAGCCCCTACCAAGATTTTCCATCGTACCTTTCATTTTGATATACAAAAAATCTTTCATGTTGACATGGTTATCGGAAATAAACACAAAACAAGTAAATTACGTCATTTGTTACTCTCGACAACGTAAAGAGTACACGAAGCGAAAACTCCTGACTGTCACTTCCAGATGCCTGTTTGATAAGTACGAGTAGCATTTACATCTAAAGAACTTTATGTCTACCTGCGACCAATGCTTACTATTTCACACCGAATTTTTAATTGAGATATGCAAATAAATCCATCATGTTGACGTGGTCATCGGAAATAAACACGAAATAAGTAAATTCCGTCATTTGTTACTCCCTCGCAAACGTGAACCCTACACGAAGTGAAAACTCCTGGCTGTCACTCCCAGATGCTGTTTGATAGATATGACTAGCATTTACTTCTAAAAAGCTTTTTCTTTATCCGCGACCCATACAACACTTTTCAATTATACCCTTAATTTATATTCCAAAAAATCTCATATTGACTTAGTTATCGACAATAAATGCGAACGAAATAAACGGAATGTTATTTATTATTTCCACGCAAATATAAAGCGTATACAAGCGTCGCTAACTTTGAATGGCTGTCACTCCCAGATGCCTGCATGATAAATACGAGTACCATTTACTGCTTTCGATGGAAAATCTTTAGTATGGCCCACAGATGAACCCTTATTTCCTATCTGCGGACCATACAAAACATTTCACATCGAATTCTTTATTTGGATACGCCAAAAATCCGCCATGTTGACGTGGTTATCGGAAACAAACACGAAATAAAATAAATTACGTAATTTGTTACTCCTTCACCAACGTAAAGAGTACACGAAGCGAAAACTCTTAGCTGTCACTCCCAAATGCCTGCGTATTAAATACGACAAGTATTAGCTGCTAAAGTGCTTTGTTCTCTATCAGGGCCCATACGAACATTTTCCATACGCAAAAAATCCGCCATGTTGACGTGGTTATCGGAAATAAACACGAAATAAAATAAATTACATCATTTGTTATTCCCTCGCCAACGTAAAGAGTCCACGAAGCGAAAACTCTTAGCTGTCACTACCAGATGCTTGCATGATAAATATGACTAGCACTGCTACAGGGCTTTGTCCTCCGCGGTGCATACAAGGATTTTATATTTAAACTTTTATCCCCTTCAGACGTGATCGTCATACTATACATAAATAATCTTCAAGTGTCACCAACTCAGCGACAACTATATTTGAATTGTAAATATGACATATTTTTGCTATTTGAATACAATTTTAAACATTTTAGACATTGATGAATAGATGAATAGATTATCCTTTCTAACATTCGGATTGTAAACGAAAATCTATACAAGTAAATAAATTATAAGTGTCTGTTTGTGACGATACCTATAACGAAAATGCAATTTTAAAAAATTGTCTGGCTGTCTGTCTGCATAACTGAGCTAATCTTCTAAACGGCTGGACTGATTTTGGCGAGACTTTCACTGGCAGATAGCTGAAAATCTAAAGCGTAACATAGGCTACTTTAATTTTTCTAAAAAAGCATTAGCGCGTGCTCCATGCGCATGTGGGCCTCCACACGGGAGAGCGGGATTTCAGTTTTGTTTAAATGTGTATTCCTTTTCACTTTTTAAATGCGGGCAAAACCGCGGGGATCAACTAGTAGGTACCAAATTAAATAAAACTTCGCAAGGGTTTTTAAGTAAGTCAAGCAGCAAACTGCTATTCAATCCACGTGATTAGTGGCGAATAAGAATTGGCAGGAAGAATTTTAAGATTAAATTAAAAATTGGATTCATTGCAGTCCCTGAAGATGTAGTTGGGACACCTCTTACAGTCCTTAGCCTTGCCTTCCAGAACTATCACAGCAGCGTTACTACGCTACTAGCGTTAGCACTAAGTAATTTTACTTAAAAATCTAAATTATTAACGTTACCGTCACTAAAACATCAAAAGAAATGGAGTACATCTAACATAAACCACTAAATAATATGAAAATCAGAATACAAAACAAAATGGGTACATTTTTCAAGAGCATTAAACCGACAACGTAGGTTCAAACAAAACGGTCTACTCCTTTAATTGTCTCTCGACTCCTACTGAACCTACATTTTATACGCGAGTAAAAGGCTTTTTATTGCACATAAAATTATTTTTGTACGTCACACCGACGCTTCTGAAACGCGTATGAAGCACAGGCGCTGTTTGAAGCACAGGCGCTAGCGAGAATTTATTTTAAAATTAGCTGATCCCCATGGTTTCACTCGAATTAAAAAAGTAAAAAGGAATACTTATCTACACCTAGGTAACACCCCGCGCTCCCACAAGCGGTCCCGAGTGCACGTGGCGCGCGCTAATGTTTTTTTCGAAAATTAATGTAGCCTATGTTACGCCTTAGACCTTCAGCTATCTGCCAGTGAATGTCCCGTCAAAATCGGTCCAACCGTTTAACAGATTACCTCAGCCAAACAGACAGACAGACAATTTTTTTAAATTGCATTTTCGTTACAGGTATCGTGTATACTTTCGTATGCATTGAGTAAGAAATATATTTTTAAATCACAAACAAACACTTCAATTTTATTTATTTGTATAGATTTAATTCCTTGAGACATTAATTGGTAAATGAAAAGACCAATATTCATTGAAGAACGGTTTGCCTAAATTGTTCGCAAACGTATTGTTTATATAGCACAATGAAGAAACAAGCAATAATAACGAATTAACTAACCAAATAGTCCAAATACTATTAATATATTATACGAATATAACAGCAAATAAATAGAATACAAAATTCTTCGAATATTCTAAATAATGAGAGAAACCTATTATTAACCACGCATTTCGATTATAGTTTAAAGGTTTTGTTTTGCTTAATTGATCTTAAATAATCAGAACATACGCCCCATTACCATAGAGTTATTATAATAGAGAAGTGGAGCCAACCTAAAATGTGTCCATTGAAAAAAATAGAAACCCATTAAGGCTATATTATCTAATAAAGTGATTAGGCAAAGGTAGGTTGTCTTCCCTTTTTTATTATTTGTTCGACACTGGATCTCCTACTCCATGTATAATAACTCTATGCCCTTACGGATGCACTGTCTTTAAGCGCTAACAACTATCATATCTTACCTCTTCGGCTTTTTATGTCTTACATTACATACGCTATGCCTTATGCACTTACACCAAAATATGAAACGTGACGCGGTACTAAACTCTTAAAAATGCGTAGCTTACGTCGAATATTATTCTTGAATCAATGTAAGAATGATATGGGTGTATCACTGTCTTATTTAGATACCCAAATGTGGTGAACCAATGTCCTAATTTTAGTCGTACTTTTAAAAACAATAAAATATTACTTTGTAAGATCTCTTAATTATTTAAAGTACCACTTAAGCTCTCAGATTGATCTAAAATATTTATTTAAGTATAGCTCTTTCATGCTTCGCTAGTCAAAATTCAAACTAATTAAAATGTTTGAAAAACTACCGGTCCATAAACGTTGCTTAACTCTTTGCGTCAAAAAGTCGGTTAAAAATTGTACAAATTTTTCACAATTTTTGCCAATGGATTATTGGTATTTTGATATTTTTAGATTGGGTAAAGAGTGAACGTGACGTCATAAAGCCTTGAGCTTGAATTGATTTGAAATTTTCAGTAATAATGCTAAAACCACGAACTATTAAATGATAAATTTGACTATTTGTGTAATCAAAGTCTATTTCACAGAATCACATAAATACCATTTACGAAGCACAAACAAACATTTTTTCTAAGTAGTACTTAATGTTTCATTAGGAAGATCGACAAACAAAACTAACGTACAGAAAAACTAAATCAAAGTAGGTAGTAATCTAATGGAGAAAGCTTTTATTGAACAAGAGAAAAACATGTAGCAAACAAAGAGAACATATTTGTTATTATTCTTAAATACTTTCTTATCTTGAGGTTGTGGAACCGCCATAATTATATTTATTATATCTGCCTAATAACGAAAGCGTTAAGCGCTGCTGTGTTCTGGTTGCAAACTGTATAATGTTTGTTATTACATATTATATTTGAAGAAATATGGTGAAGTTTGGTCACCAATATTTTTATAGCGCTGATGCTAATGATGAAAGAAACTGCGTATTTTGTGTCTTAAAGAGACCCGACCCTAAATTGTAGACTGGGCTGTCTAGTCCTGTTAGTCTAAATACTCGCGACTAAGTTGTATAAGTCATTTAAGCCAAAGTGCTAGATTTGAAACTTAATTTGCAGAACGTAAACATGTGATTGGCTTATAAGACTTTGAGAAACAACTTTGACTTAGTCCTTAGTTTAAAAGATTTCGACTTAGTCTTCAATTTTATTCCTCAAGACTTATGACTAAATGTATTCGGGTCAATTCTTTTCAATCTTACTTAAAGACTGATTCTCTTGCATAACTAGTTAAAGCACTGAACTTCAACCGTTATTAAGCTCTACCACTAAACTAACTTGAACATTAGTTACACTAAACTCAAACATGCACTTCGGTAGCACTCCGTCAGGATACAGACCCGCTTCGTTTGTGTTTCAGTTATTATGAATCTTGTAGTTGTAAACTAAATTCCGGGTTGAGGAAACTTCAGAATACCTTATATCGTTGTTAATACATACAATATGATCCTTAATCATTCAAATTCAATTTAAAGTGAAATTGTATTCAATGAGCTAAGACGATTAGTCTTTTAAGAAACGATTTAGTAAAAGATTTCGATTTAATCTTTAATTTGATTCCTCAAGACTTAATACTAAATGTATTCGGGTCAATTCTTTTCAATCTTACTTCAAGACTGCTTCTCTTACATAACTAGTTAAAGCACTGAACTTCAACCGTTATTAAGCTCTACCACTAAACTAACTAGAACATTAGTTTCCCTAAACTCAAACATTGTACATGCACTTCGGTAGCACTCCGTCAAGAGACAGACCCGCTTCGTTTGTGTTTCAGTATTATGCAACTTGTAGTTCTAAATTAAACTCTGGGTTGTAGCAACTTTAGAATATCTTGTATCGGTAGTTTGTATTTGTATCGGTAGTTATATGATCCTTTTAAAACGCTTTCTACACGAATAGCCCCATAATAGGATTTTCGCCTGTGTTGTAGGTACCATGGACAAATACACAAACACCCAGACCCAGAACAGAAATCTTAATTCATCATTTAGATGTCTGTCTGGCCGGGTATCGAACCCGGGACCCATTGCGTATCAGACCGGTATGGTGACCGCGCCGCCACGCGGATCGTCAAATTCGTCGTGATCCTGAACAATTCAATATGTTTTTGTCTATTATTCATCATCATTGATCCATCTCTGTCCCACTAATGGGCATAGGCTTACTATTAGTATGAAAGAACTTAATAACGTAACCATAGTCTACCACGTTGGCCAAGAATGAATAGACTTCACACTCTTTCAATAATTTTTATGTTACAAGGCGCGTTTGTGAATAAAAATGATTTTTAAAACCGACTCAATTAATTTAATTCAACACCATAATAAATATGTATTATTTGTAATACGCGATCTTATGCGATATTCTATATTCGCGTGGTTTCGAGTTCTCGCGATATTTTCCCACATCGTTAAAAGCAAGTAATAATTAATTTCTTATACACAAGAAACATAGATCTATCTATAATTCAAAACCACCAGACCAAATTTCAAACATTCTTACAACGGTTATCCTTTTATAAAAGACTAGCTATTCCCCGCGGTTTCACCCGCGTTAAAGAAGTAAAGACGTACATGTTTAAACGTAGGTTATATTCTGCGGTCCCGCAACAGCGTCCGCATGAAGCGCGCTCTAATGCTTTTTCAAAAATTAAAGTAGCCTATGTTACCCCTTAGACCTTCAGCTATCGTCCAGTGAAAGTACCGTCAAAATCAGTCCAGCCGTTAAGAAGATTACCTCAGCCAAACAGACAAACACACAGACAATTTTTATTGCATTTTTGTAATAGGTTTCGTGTATACTTTCATATGCATTGAGTAAAAAGTTGTTATTTTGAAATCACAAACAGACACTTCAGTTTTATTTATTTGTATAGATATTTTTCACAAAGACACACGTCTTATTTTAGTAGAAAGGTCATATCAATGAGAATAAGATAAGAAATATTTCATAGACAATCGTATTTATTGCTTTAATATTCGATGTTAGTAGACAAACTTCATTCGGCAACACAAACACGTTCGAGATTAGTTATAAGCTATTATCATAATTCGTATGATATTAATAAAGATATTTTAGAGAATTCAAACACTTATACTGCAGTAAATACTTAAAGATTTCAGTCGTATAAACAACTAGCTTTTGCCTGCGGTTCCACACGTGTTAAATTACATATAACCTTTCACTTGAATCACTCTGAACTGTTAAAAAACGCATCAAAATCCGTTGCGTAGTGTTAAAGATCGAAGCATTTATAGGCACAGAGAGCGAACAGCAATTTTATTTTATACCCTGTTAGTGAATCTATGTCTAGAAATTTATTCTATCAATAAAACCATAAAACACTTAACAAGTAAGATTCTGATTTGCGTTTGAAACCATATTTTATGTACATGTATATTTATCACAAGAAGCTTTATAAAAGTCACACGTTTAAGTTCAACCCGTTTGTCGAGCATTGCCATGTATGCTGTTCCGCAAAATATAGCAATCGTTGCTTGGAACTTGGAATACATCTATGTGACGATTATAAGTCACTGAGTCATTAAACATCATCAGCGTTGGTAGTGAGATTAGCGAAGGTGAACCAGTGAGACTAAGAAAGACTCATTTGTAGGACTAAGCCACATCAGCTTGACCAAATCAAGTACCTATCTTGTTAATTTTGTCACTGCTTGACCTTACCACTGATTGACCTTACTTCATACTCAGTTTGTCATCATCAATAGTATTACCATAATGTATACTATCAATACTATCGATAGTTCTATCGATATTCTCACTATTGCCACTGCTGTGTTCTGGTCTGAAGGGTGTGGTTAAGGAGATGCACTTATCCGAGGCGATGCAGCTCAGTCCTCAGGGGTAGCAACGCATCTGTGGTCAACCCCAGATAAGATCAAGGTCCTACCTGAGACCTTGATCTTATCTGAGGTTGATTACAGTTGTCCATTGGCGGCAGTTGCCACTAACCATAAGATGGACTTCATGCTCGTTTGCTACTTCGATTATATAAAAAAAATCAAGTCTATCAAGTGTGTGACTACAGATTGTAGTTGGTGTGTAACTGGACTGAACTGGACCTCTCCCAATCTCTATGTAAAATTATTCAACATATTAATTCGGTTTCCAACTTTCTTTATTTACATAATATCAAAGTTACTTGTTGGGACTTTACGTAGACATTGCCAAAAAGACCCATAAATTTTATTTCATCGTAAGCTTTGTGTACTTCTAATTAACTACGCACTATTAGTATTAACGGGAAAGTACGGTGTCTTCAATAATTTAATTATGTTGTGGACATCGCTATTAACATAGTGTAGTGTTAGTGAAATAGTCATTATTGTCCCACTGCTGGGCAAGGGTCTCCTCTCAGTGAGAGGGATTTTAGGCCTTTGTCCACCACGCGGGCCAAGTGCGAATTGGTAGACTTCACACACCTTTGAGAACTTTTTTTCAAGAACTCTCAGATATGCAGGTTTCCTCACGATGTTTTCCTTCACCGTAAAGCAAGTGATTATTAATTTAAGTGAAATAGTGCCTTAGTTAATTTATAGAACACAAGAACAATGTGTCTACTCCTTTATGTATTAGAACTAAGAAGTGCAGTGTCAGTGGACGCTTACCTTCATAAATGACTACTTAGCAGTTTATGTTGGCGTAAAATTACTCATTAGTCTCAATAGGTTAGATTGTAATTAATATAAATTACCTTTCGGTAGTTTATAGTAACAAATGGATATCGCTAGCAAAATGACAGAAGTAAATAAATTCACAAAACCTAAGTTAAATTCATCCGCAACTTTTTCAGTCTTAAACAAGGTCTTTATGTTTTCAAGAAGGTTTGACCTAAAGACATATAAATGCAAACGTTCAAAAAGTTTGATAATAAAGTGTTTCACTCGTTTTTATGTCGACCTTGTCCTGAAGTTACGACGTCTCTTTATTATGGGCTTGCGAAGGAATTTAAATTTAGTTGACTAATAAAATGAACACTTCTAAGGACTTGTTTGATAAGCGCCGAGAAATGAGAGAAGTTATGTAACAACATCGACGTCAGAAAGTCAGCTACCTTATAAATAAAGTCAGGTATTGTATTACATAAATAAGTATTGTATAAATTAGTCAGTGAGAAGAATTACAACATAACAATGACGTCATACTATAAAGGCAAGTAACAAAAAGTTGCGTAAAAGTAAGCCAGTCTTTTAGGAAGGATACGATGTTTTCCTTCCCAAAAAAACTGGCTTACTAGATCGAACTTTTTACCTGAGAGTTCTCTTAAAAAACTTCTCAAAGGTTTATGGATTCTATCAATTCATATTTGTCCTATGACCTGCCTAGGCCTATCCTTCGCAATGTGAATAATCTATGCACAATAGTATTTACCATTGTAATTATTTTAACAAAAATACAAATGCGACTTCCTAGTCACAAAAAAGTAAAATATAATTTAAGTCGATTTATACTAAATGTTATTTCAGTACATAGTTCTGAAGTCGGTATTCACATAATACATACCTATATTTCGCTGAACTACAAACTATGCAAAAGTGAGCGCCGACTTCAGAACGTCATACGCATTATTCTTCGTGTATATACGTGTATATATATATATATATATATAAGACGAACAGATAACCTCTCTCTTCCTTTGGAAAGATTAAAAAATTGATGGTGGTGAACTCATTAGTTCCATTATTGTCCCACTGCTAGGCGAGTCTCAAGAATAAGATGCTAATAAGCAAAAGTTCGAGGCGCTGGCCAATTTTGAATTAGACCTCACACAGCTTTGGGAACTTTTCTTACTAACTATTAGACTTACAAGTTACACAACGTTTTCCAACGCGCCTAATAAGGCAATTTGTAATAACGTAATAAGCCACATGCGTAACTGAAAATTCCGACATACGATTCAATCCAAATCGCCTATTACAGGGCCGAATTTAAATCATTATAATTAGGCTATAACTATTTATTATTCAAAACGTTCTCAAAATTCATTTGCAAAATCATGCACACCGATCCGTACGAATGAATAAAATTATTTATAAACGCCAGAATTAAATAATGGTCGTTTTCCTGTTGACTACATTTCCCTGTATAATTTCGGGCGTTTTACTTAATTACGGCATCATTATCATGATGGCGTCGTATCAAAATCGTGTAAAAATCATTTTATGTCTGGAGCGACTATTATGCTGGTCTGACACGCAAATGGTGCGAGTTTGATCGCCGGTCAGGCAGATATACAAGTGTAACATGATCACAAGATAATCCGATGCAGGGAGGAAGAGGGCCTCAATACCTATCGATCTGATCCCCATGTATGTTCGGCGATTTTCAGTGGTTCTCAACTTATATGTGATTTTATACTTTTTTTTAGAAAACCCCGATTGTAGTCTAAAGTTTTAAAAATTAGCGAAACTATATGAGTTACGATCACGATTTTTTTTCTGAAACTAGCTGATTAATAAACCTTTCTTAAAAACACAATTACCATAATCGTGACACATTATAATTCTGAGAAAAAAAAATCTTTGATTTTTTTCTCTAAAGCATAGAAAAGGTTACTTATTAAAAATGTGTATGTGTGCGTAATTTGTAAATAAAGAATACGGGAGAACCTTTTGTAGTTCCAAAAAAAACGTATCTACACGTATCTCTACCGTACAACAGCACTGTTAAGCCACTTAAATGTAGCTAATAAATAAATAACGCTTTACACGCATAGCCCCACAGTAGGATTTTCTCCTGTGTCGTGGGTGCCATGGACAACACACAAGACAAGGACACACACC
>DWPV01004661.1:0-13335 GCA_018251915.1 Urbanus proteus proteus
TAAAGCAATTTCATTATGAATACCTGAAAATTGATTTAAATTATTTTTTACTTTTTTGTGACTAGGAAGTCGGTTTTTAATTAAGTAGCGTATGTTACGCCTTAGACCAGCGGTCGGCAACCTTTTGGTAGGCAAGGGCCACGAAATGGCAAAAGCAATTAAAGACGGGCTACATTTGAGATATAAACCTAAGAAGCCCAATATACATATTATGGTCATATTGTTGGTTCATGGATTTATTTTGATATATTTATTACTTATTTACAAAAGATTAACGGGCCGCAAGTAAGACGTCGGCGAGCCGCATACGGCCCGCGGGCCGCGGGTTGCCGACCGCTGCCTTAGACTGTAGAAATTCAGCTATCTTCCAGTGAAAGTCCCGTCAAAATCGGTCACGCCGCTTCGAAGATTAAGGCAAACAGACGTCCGTTTATTTGTTTTGTAACGCCTTCACGCTTTAACTATTCAACCGATCGTTATGAAATTTTGTGCACACATTGCCAGGGGTCCAGAATAGGACATAGGGTTCTTATATTTATAACCTACCTGCATTCATACCTACGGCTTCTTCATATTTTACAATTACATATACATACCTGTAGCAAACAAACTTAATAGCGCGAGTGAAGCCGCGGTTAAACCTAGTATGTTATAATGACGTTATTGTATACCTACGTAGTTCAGATGAAAGGTGGTAGAACGAAGTTCGACTCCGGCGACCACCACCACACCTGTTTCTGCCTCATACATATAATAGTGTTAGTTATGTTCTGGTTTGAAAGATGTGGTAAGGGAAATACACATCTGATAGAAACGCTTCTGTGGTCGACCTCCTTCCCCCAAAAGATAAAACAAAAAGACAAATAAAATAAATATGTATATTATAAATAGGTAAGTATAACTCGAGCCATTTAAAAATTACGTTTCCTAAATATGTTCCCAAATCTTGTTTAAACGGGGTCGAAGGTCACGCTATCATGTTACTATTTCCGTTTCCGGTTATGTTCATATCACATAGGTATATCTAGTAAGTAGTAAACGCATATTTTGAAGTTAATTACCTACTAACCAATTACCAATCGTTATATGATAGAAGTAGCAAACGAGCATGCAGCCTTCTGATGGTAGGTGGCCACTGTCGTCCATGGACATCGATGGTTCGACTCCGGCCGCACCACCGCACTTATTACTGACTATTAACATATTTATGCGAGGAGTTCCAATTTAGTTTAGAGTAGCAACGCATCTGTGACTGAATTTAGGTAGGTCTGTGATTTACCTAAAGTCAGTCACAGTCTGTGGGTTGATTAATTATAGATGGCCATTGGCAGCCGTGGCCACTTACCTCCGGTGGACTACGTGCTCGTTTGCTACTTCTATAATATTAAAAAGTCAGTACATATGTACATCAGCGAATATTGTAGGTAGGGGAGAATGGGGAAATTGCGGACACATACATACAAATTATAAAATTAAAAGCACACCGTTAACAATAATTAGTTTCTATTAATTACTTTAAAAAATAAACACAAACTTCAATAATTATCATCTAGCGCAATAAATCATCATCTACAAAATTTATACAAAATAAAAAGTCACCGGGTGCACGTAGATTAAATCCAGGCATTACTTGGAGTGGTTTCGAGTAAAATCACAAATATTGTACTTTCTTATTGTTTTTCCTTTATTTGATTGCCTTTTTTTAATAATTAACTTTAGATTTTAGAGTATCTGAAATTAAAATAAAATTAAGTATAAATTCTGCAATAAACAAATTGTTAAAAAGGGAACAGTTACTGTAATCTTATTCTATGCAACAGTTTTATTTTCATTTATTGAGGTCAACTAACAGTAACACCGAAATATCGCTAACAAGTGAGTTTAGTACTACCGTGCTGCTGTACTGCTGCTGTGCTGTGTGCTGTGCTGTGCGGGTTGCTGTGAACCAGCACCGTTAACCACATATTTAAAATTACTACATATTTTGTTGAAAGTGAAAACACATCTAAAGTTATTCTTATCATACAGTCAAGTCGGGTAACTTTGACAGTTGACTGACGCGACGCGACAATTGTGTTTTTGGTAACATTGAAGATGTTCGAATTTATTCCACCCTATGTGACCGCAATTAATCCACTTATATTTTCTATTTTAAAAACAAATTAGCTTGTTATTTCTGTTATGCTTTGGCGATTACTTCAAACATGATATGGAATAGTCTAAAATTTTCTGATAATACATAAAAAATGGTATTTACTTTGAAGCGACAATAAAGATGCGGGCAATGCTTAGTTCGCCAGAAACAAATAAATATTCTGGATTTACCCCATTCTCCTCTACCAAATTGTTCGCGGTGGCTCATGATCACAGTGATAATCATAATGTTAAGAGTAAGTACACATAAGTTATGTCAATGACACCGTTTCTTCGCGCCATTCCACCACTTCCTGAAGTCCTTCCACTCAGTAACGGTGTTCATCATCAGTTCGTCGTTGAGAGCCTCGCAGAGCTTGCATACGTCCTTGTTGGCCGTCGTCAGGGCATAGGTGAAGTGGTTTCTCCACCTGAAGTAATCGTAGTATCTGGGCTTGTCGGCGATCAGCTCGTTCATCACGCGAGCCAACTTCCACGCTCCGAGCTTCCGGCCGTTCAAGTAGCTACCGTCGGGGAGGAACCTGGAAATACAATTTTTGTCATAAGTAATAATAATTGTAATCATTTAAGAAATAGCCGAAGCCAAACCCAAAAATTTTGTGTGTTAATTTTGGGATTTAAAACTAATTCGACAAAAATGTCTAATATACAGATATAATGACAATTGTACAGGAAAAACGAACTATTCATACAGAAACAGTACTGATATTATTAGTAAGTTTACCTTACCCGTTAGTAACCCTTCAATTAATATTATCTATAACATATTTAACATTATAATTTAATAAAAACCGTTTAGTAGAAAAAATTAGTCAGTTGTAACTGTTTTACTTGTTGTGTAGAAATAAGAAGTCATATTGATAAAAAATAAGGCCATACACATACTTCCTGTAGGGTTTATAAACAATGAAACTTTTTATAGAAATTATTAAAAGAGATGATAGCAAACAAACTTGCAGTCTCCCTAAGGGTAAGAAGTCACTGTTGTCCATGCAGTTATATAACCATGGAATATCAGATTTACCTAAAACTCCTGAGTTGCTACTCCTGAGGATTATGATATTCGTAATGTAAATGGTCCCATAACTATGCCCTTCTAACAACATAAGACCCTTCTATCTAATCCACAACACGAGAACAACCTTCTTCACGCCAAAAACAGGTGTGACGGTGTTATTTACTCGATTGAACTTTATTTCGTTCTACTACCAGGTTAACAACGTTTCTTAGCATTAGCATAAGTATAATAGGTATGTTGAATTGCTTCGGAGTCATAGATGATTATGACATTAACATAACTTACCTTGTATAATTCGCAGATCCAAACACGACAGGAACTGCATAATTATTCAACGCTGTCAATAATTTTTCTGTTAGGTAATCCTCTGAAAAAGAGTTTTCAAACGAGAAGTAGAAATAGTAGTCTTTCTCCACCTGCTTAGCACAGTCACTCCAGTTACTTCTAGGACATTTTAAATTACCACAAGAACCATAAACGTCAACTGTCCATCCATATTTCTTTAGTTCTTTATTAACGTCGGCTACAAACTTTTCTCTTTTACTATTTGTTTTACAATGAGACACGAACCATGCGGCGGCTTTCGATTTATGAGAGAGTTTTAATTTTATATCATCACTTACAGGATCCATTCTTTCAGGCCATTTCATATCAATGGCAGGACCTATTTCCTTTCCCTCTCTATCATATATGGTGATGTATCCCCATCTGAAATTAGAATTCAGTTTATATGTCCATGTCCAATTAAAGAAGCTATCTAACATTGGGTTGCATACGGGGAACCTATCAGCTGACTCCGTGGCTGCGAATATGTACTTCTGTTTCGGCGACCGACTCGTGGGAATTCGTAATTTATTCATTTTAATGAGGTCTCTTCCATTAAAAAGGATGGCATCAAAATCCGAATGATTAAGCAAGTTGCTATCATCGGTGACGAAGCAGTTTGTGTGCTTGCAATTATTTTTAATGAACGCTGTGTTACCTTCACCCAAGAAGTTAAATGGTGCCAGAGTTTTGTCTTTCCATCGAAGGATATATTTAACGTTTCTTTGAACTCCGTATGCATGTCTTGTTGATTTTACTTCCGGAGCCCATATGTTGTATATGAAAACAAAAGTCACGTATACTAGGAATATTACTAAGAACAGTTTGAAGATTTTAGAACAGTCAGCGGCGCATGCGCTCCGCATCATCGCGACCCACAACTAGTCCGCCGTAGCGGTCGTTGTGTTATGTCGTTATCATTAAACACGGAAAAGGAACGTAGTCTAATGCATGAACAATTAAAAGATTACAGTTGCCTAATAATAATAATAATTTAATAATTATGATGTTGCAAAAAGGATAATATAGTTAAATTGTTACTAAATATTAAACATCGGGGCGTGTGGTGTAGATTTTGAATAGCATCATTCTTCCCATGGATGTCATAGGAAAGGACTAGGAGATAAAATCCAGAAAATGGTCACTGGTTACCTATACGTGTACCTATACCGTTACCTATTGACATAAACCCCATAATCGGCATAGGGAGGCATGTCCATTGTCGAGCAATAGTCTCACTTCAGTTTTATGTATTTGTATTTGTAGAAAATAGATGTTAGATTTTATGAAAGAATCACTATTCGGGTCTCTCCCCCTATATACATATTAAGCAGAAGTTAATCAATGTTCACCAATTCATTTATAGGCACTTAATAAATTTTATTTCTTCCTTCCTTAACAGTTTTTAGTGTTATGTTAGTAATTTGTAATGTAATTATTAGAATTTGACAACATGGTTTTGAATAATTCCTAATTAAAAGTTTAATATTCTATTTTTTAACCCCCGACGAAAAAAGAGGGGTGTTATAAGTTTGACGTTTGTATCCGTGTATTTGTGTATCTGCCTGTGGTGCCGTGTAGCCAAAACGAATGAACTGAATTGAATGCGGTTTTTTATTTGAAACAGTCACTAATCGAGACTGCCGCTACATAAGAACTACTTCTACCTACTACCGCTAACATAGTTTGCAACATTACTACTACTAGTACTACTACGCTTAGATCAAAATATTATTATTGTTGTGAAATTTAACTGTCTAAAACGTATATATTTTTTGTTTTATACACATTTATTGGTCGGGGGTTTTTAATATTATCAATTTAATTTTTATTAGTTTAAAATCTTTAGCATATTTTTAAGGTGAAGGCAGCGCCTCTAGTGGAACGTGTAGAAACTAAAAATTACATTGCAAGAAACGTTTTGAGTTTAAAAATCTGTGCTAAATGTGTAAATAGCTGTGATAGTCTTAACTGATTATATAAGTCACAAATGTGTAGCGGTAGTCCAGTAATTGTACCACAATAACCTGTAAATACATTGTTTTTGGAAAACGTTTTGATTTGTTTAGTTCACAAAAACACTGAGACATTTGTAACGTTTATTTTATCTTAATGATAGAAAGATATTTTGTGAAGTGATTACCACTGCTCAATACAATACAATACTCTTTATAACTTCTCTATAAACCACGTCTGTATTTATGACGTTTTAACCATTGGAGGATGTTCATCTCCCCAGCCGCTTCGTAGCAGGCGCCGTAAGCTGTCACTGAAAGCCTCTTTTTGTCAGTCCCATGAGAATTCACGAGGGAATCCAATTCTGGTCATTAGGATTAAGCATTGTCTTGCATGCGTTCTGCGAGGTTATTTCATAACCTCATGATCATACCACTTAACGTATTTTTCGGGATGGCGTTATGACCAGCGCTTTACCTTTCTCGTGACCTCGACGTCCAGAGGAATGCCGCGGAGTTTTAGTCAGTAACAGTCTGACGTACCCTTCAGTTCCCTCAAACCGAAAGGGAAAGAGAGTTGTCGTATACTTTGAAAGTGTTATCATGTTCAGTTCGCTGAAACTCGTCAAAGACAGCGGTAATTACTCTCGCCATTCCACCAGTTTCTGAAGTTTTCCCAAACGCTGACAGAGTTCATCATGTGATCGTTATTCAGTGCATCACAGAGCTTGCATAGATCCTTGTTGCCTGTTGTCAGGGCATACGTGAAGTGGTTCCTCCACCTGAAGAACTCGTAGTACCTGGGCTTGTTGGCGATCAGCTCGTTCATCAGGTGAGCCAACTTTTTCGCACCCAGCTTCCGACCATCTATATAGCTTCCATCGGGAACAAATCTGGAATGTTATTGAATAATGTTAAGGATATGTTTTCTAAATGTTAGTTATTACATGGCTGTACTATTTAAGAAGTACAATTGCAGTCAGTAGTGCATATCAAGATTCGTGTACATTGGGATGTTTTACATTCTTTTTTTAGATAATTGGGTATACAATTTTTTAATTTATAATTAAATTCATCTAACTGCGAGCACGTGACGGTGCCACTGACAAGTTGACCTTTTCTTAGTTACGACACCGAATTTAAGTGACCTCCGAAGCCCATAGATAGTTTTCAATCATATACAAAAGTAAGCTCGTACAATATTAGAAAGTATTGATAATTAAGTGTGACTTATTATATTTAATTGATAGTGTAGGTTGTGTGCATAGATAGACGGGTATAACTACAGACATAAATACATAAGAACTTCTGATATCCAGATATTAACATTTTAATCCACAGAGGTAGTAACTACTCTATATTTATACAAATTTCCATGAACGTCAGTGATTAATTATCATCTGATTGAGTGCTTCTTAACTAAGTACTTAATCTAATAAAATAATAGTACAATTAATACCTTGAATAATTCGCAGAACCAAACACAACCGGTACTGCAAAATTATTTAATGCGGTCAACAATTTCTCAGTCACGTAATCTTCCGCAAATGAATTTTCAAACGCGAAGTAAAAATAGTAATCATTCACCATCTTATCACACTCATCGGTTTCGGTTCTAGGACATGTTAAGGTACCACAAGATCCATAAATGTCAACATTCCGCCGATACTTTTTCAATTCCTTATTAACTTCATCTACAAACTCTTCTCTCTTACTATTGGTGTGGCAGTGAGACACGAACCACGCGGCTGTTTTCGATTTCCGAGACAGTTTTAATTTTAGATCGTCACTTACAGGATCCATTCGTTCAGGCCATTTCATGTCAATAGCAGGCCCGATTTCCTGTCCCTGTCTGTTATATATTGTTATGTATCCCCACCTGAAGTTAGAATCTAGTTTATACGTCCACGTCCAGTTGAAGAAACTATCAAACGTTTCGTTGCAAACAGGAAACCTATCAGCTGACTCCGTAGCTGCGAATATGTACTTCTGTTTCGGCGACCGACTCGTAGGGATTTGTGACATATTCATCTTAATAACGTCTCTTCCATTGAAAACAATAGCGTCGAAGTCTAGTAGGTCTAGCACGGTAGTGTTATCAGTGACATGACAGTTTGTGTATTTACACTTATTCTTGACAAAAGCTGAGTTTCCGACTTCCATATAATTAAAAGGTGCGCACGATTTGTTCGTCCATTGGAGGATGTATTTGATATTCCTTTTAATTCCGTATTCGAGTTTTCTTGGTCTTATTTCTGGTTCTTGTGTGTTGTATACGAACATTATTAAAATCGCGTAGGCAAGGAATACTGCTAAGAATATTTTGATGGGTACGTTCAGACAGTCAGTGGAGAACATTGCCGCCATCGTAGCGGGCTGACTGTTCACTGCCATGAGCGGTAGCTGTCACCCCGTACCCCCTTATCAGTTCTTCCTTTATTACAATTTGTTTAATCTATTCTAACGATAAAAAAGTTCCCATTGTGCATTTGGTTCGTTCTATCGTTTTATTTATTTTGGTGGCGTAGAAATAACTTTGTTTGTATTTGTTTGTTTCGTCCGTTGAAATTAGTATCAATTACTTATATTTTGTCAATGATATAATTTTTTAAATTGATTGTCGAAACATTAATCCGTTCACTATAAATATTTAGCGTTCGGCTACCGCGGGTTTATTCTAGAAACTTCTAAGAATATTAATTAATATATAATTTAAAACACATTCTATTAAAGTGTAAATCACCGGGTAGGCATTCCTCGGATAGGTAGTAATTATAAGAATAATTCAGGTTTAATACAATGCTACACTCGTCTCTGAAGTCCACGTTAACAATGCTCAAAAAAACAAATAAAAAATACAGTCTTTTTTATGAGCTTTATTAAGTTATTTAAGTAGTTTAATTTTATTTTCCGTTATTACCTCATATGCATGTAATTTGAAAAAAAAAAACAATCATTAAAAATTATTGCATATAAATTACATTTCTTTGGCGTATTAATAAAACAAAAAAGTTAATATATTTTTTGACAGTCCGCTTAAATAAGAACTTACCTGAGATCCTAAAGTCGGCCACAGACGCCAGGCCTAAGAAATAAATTTGTTTTCTCATAAGTGTCTCTCCTTCTTCACTCTTTAATCCAAAATACAGCAGCACATACCACTGCTATCATAATAAAGAAGTATCGCACTGAGAGTACGTTAACCCTACTTAAGAAACTAAATATAATATTTGGAACAAGTTACACTACCATATTATACTTAAATAATGAAAAACAAATAAAAACGTAGAATATTTACATAACAAATATTCTACTTTTTTCGTAAAATTCTTAACTAAACTGGTAATAATACTAGTAATAATAGCTCTTAACTTTTACAATTTTCTACATTTTAAATTTTTCTACATACAAAACGTGGTAAAGAATTATAAGTACAAACCACAATGAGTTAAATAAAAAATGTACTTCAAATAAATTAAAACAACACGCCCAGTTTAAATACTTAAAAACTAAACATATGAGCCACAACTCGACGCATTTACTAGTTACTACGAGTACTACTAACAATAATACTAGTACTAGTAATATTTAGTAGATACTAGTACTAGTTGAAGAATTCCACTATGCGATTCCTGACTCTATCATCAGATCAGGTCTGAGATATAATTGAACCCTGTTATGCAGAAAAAATCCAGTCAACATTTTGTGTGAAATTGAACACACATATCCGTAGTCTACAAATGAAGTTTCAAGTTTCATATATGCACAAAAGATCCTGCCAGTTTGAGCACACTCTCCTAACAAAATTCTAACTGTACCAAAGGTACTTATGATTTTTCTATTTACGGTCAAAATTTGAACTGCGTTTAAAGTAAAAGTTGTTGGATCTTTTCTACATAATAGCGTCAAATTATAGTACCGTCATCCGATAAAATACCTACAGTGTAATACAGTGTTCATACGACAATTATAAGTAGCAATTGGCTTCCAACATTATTACATTGTTCCTGGAAGCTAATAAAAAACCTATTAATAACTTTTTCTTTGTAAATTGATAATAAAACCGTTAATAAACAAATAAAGTCATTATACAATATTTTAAATAGGCTATGATTCATATTATAATACATTGTTCATACATTTGTTTTGCTATACATACGTACCTACATACGATTAGGATTACATTTTATATCAACTACCTACATCGAAATTATAGAAGAAAAATCCATTGTTACTTAGTATTGGGAACGTGTTTTGTCTAAAAATTATATCTTAGAATAAGAAAAAATACATATACATTCGTAAATATACTCCATAAGATTGTACTCGATCTTATGTTACATATTCAATAGATATCACTTTTCATTCATTCTAGTAATTAACTTACGACATAGCAATCGGCTAGAATAAAAGATATGGCTAAATTCGTGTACCAAAATGTTATTTTTGTTCTTAATTATTATTACCCGGCTGCGTCAGTAGGAGGGTTGTGTTTTTTGAGAGTATGTATGTATGTCCATTTTTATAGCACGCCCTAAAGCCCAAACGGCTTGACGGGTTTTAACTTATGAGGTGTCGTTGGATTCGTCTCAATTGCCATAGTGACACAGACAATATCATTTTTAAATGCGGGTGTGGTGTTAAGTGGGTAAATCTTTGGAGGCTTCGGAGGGCACATTAAGCCATCTGTCATGTTGAAAACATCCGGCACGGCATGACCACTAATCCGTACCCCTTCACTACACACACGCATCGGAGCAGCGTGGCGGAAAATGATCTAAGCCTCCCTCCCTCCTCAGTTTGACAGTTAAGTGAGCCAAAAGGAACTGGAGAATTATCTTAAAAACAAAAAACCTGAGTGCTTAAAATGAATTGACTTTATTTGCTTAAAAAAGAAAATCGTACCACTCATCTCTTTTACTTCAGTTTTCAGACGCTATATTTAATAACTATAAAACCTATGTCACTTAGACTAATAACAAAATCCGTCTAGCCTCAAGCGTCAAGTCTTTAAGCTGTAGTACACATATGCTCGAAAAATCATTACCCTACTTCTGACGTAGTTGTGTAAAAATAGCCAAGCTGTAGCCGACTACTGCATTTGCAGTGTTAAAATAAAAGTTAATATCGATATGAAGACATATTGTACAGGTATATTCTATCATGATTACAATCAAGTAGCAGATTAAATAATCATAAAATTATTCATTGGTATTAGTTATCTTTGTTTTATTGTCGACAATAAGGATCAAATATTGTTTATCATAACGATTAAACACATATATAGTTTAATTGATTTGAAGATAGTAACATTTTACTAAGTTAATAGTATTAAGCTAAGTAAATAAAAGTAGCAAATGAGCATGCCGTCCACCTGATGATATGTGGCTTATGCCTCATGGACATCTGAAATAAATCTCAGATAATATCAGTCTTGTCATAATATATCAAAACCCCCGAGAACTATGTTGGAACGCCTCGAATAAGTAGGTTTTAGGCCCTTTAAATCAGAAAATAGCAATACTCAGAGTAATGACTCCGGGATCGGACCACAAATAGTTTTATAAGCTTCTTCCAAGATAAAATTCAATACTAAATCCATTCGTCAAGAACAACGTATATCACTTTCTCCATTCCACCACTTCCTGAAGTCTTTCCACGCACGGAAAGTGTTCACTTTTTCCTCATCGTTGAGGATCTCACAAAGACTACACACGTCTGTGTCACGAAGAGTGTCTGCATACGTGAAGTGGTTCCTCCACCTGAAGAACTCGTAGTACCGGGTCTTGTCGGAGATCAGCTCGTTCATCACGCGAGCCAACTCCCTCGGCCCGAGCTTCCGGCCGTCCAGGTAGCTGCCGTCGGGGAGGAACCTGGAAATTCATATTTAAAAATCATTAAATAACTTTCAATTTTCAAGCAAGGAGGAGGTTCCTTGTCAATTTGATTCTTTTGATTTTATGTCTCCTTGGATTACTCCATAACTTGTGTACCGATGGAAGGATAAAGTTCCAGTATGTGTGTGTATGTGTGTGTCATCAGCCCATTATCGTCCCACTGCTGGGCACGGGTCTCCTCACAGCGAGAGGGATTTAGGCCATAGTCCATCGCGGTGGCCAAGTGCGAATTGGTAGACTTCACACAACTGTGAGAACTTTCAGGAACTCTCAGGTGTGCAGGTTTCCTCACGATATTTTCCTTCGTTGTTAAAGCAAGTGATAATTTATCTCTAATGCGCACATAAATCAGAGGGACTTGAACCTCGGATCTCCCGATTGAGAGGTCTAGTTTCAACAATTAGGCTATCACTGCTGCTGCAAGTTCCCATGTGGATCCATTAGAATTCTACGAAAAAGTATCATGCCTAAAGTTTTAATTATTAAGAATTAATATCTTCGATGTCGGTTTGTTTGTTACAAATTAATATTTGTTGTCTGATATTTATCGATAGTTGCTTTGTCGGTGATTCAAAATCGCTTAATTAGTTAATGTTCTTAACAAGATAAAAATATTTTTGACAAAATGTGTGACCAAATACCTACTTGAAGCGCGCATTGCACTGTGGATGAAACGCGCATAGCCCTGTGTATTGTGTAGATCTTAACCGATCTACAAAGTTAAGCAACGTCGACCGCGGTCGGTAGATGGATAGGTGACCGCTAGTGGCAAAATTTCATGCACGTTTCCGTGCTTCGGAGGGCACGTTAAGCTGTCGATCCCTTTTGTTATCATTGAATGGCAGTCGTTAAATCATGTCGGAGGCCTTATGGGCGGTTTGAAAACTACGATATGGGTTGTCCACTAACCCGTATCGACACGCATTGGAGCAGTATGGTGGAGTAAGCTCCAAGCCTCTCTCAGTTGTGGGAGAAGACCCGTGCCCAACAGTGGGGGATAAGAATGGTTGCGGCAAAACTACCTACTTGTGTGTGAAAATATATGGCTTTGCGGGCAAGATTTGTCTTCGTGGACAATAGCGTTTAAGGTTCCGGTCGCTTTCCTTTGAAAAACCGGATGAGTGGGGCCTATTGTCATAGAAATCCGCTCAACTACGAGCTTATGACGATAACAGTTATTCTGAGGCATACCTTGTATAAAATAGTTCAGCGATTCTCAAAAAGCGGTTGCAACCCGGTACCGGGCCACTACAATAATATATCAGGTCGCTACTTAGAGCAGAGACAATGTTTTTGATGTGTAAAATTAATATAAAAATGAAAATAAGTATTTAAGAAAAGCAAACAAAAAAGTATCCACCAATTTGCACTTGGCCAGCGCGGTGGACTAAAGCTTTAATCCCACTATGAGTGGAGACTCGTGCCCAGCAGTGGTACAATAATAGGTTGACGATAACTTAAAATTCAATAAACGTTATTATTAATCAAGCATAAAAGTAAATGACTATATAACAGAGCCGAACTTTTCCTCGTCATAAGTAGCTTCCATACCACAAACCCTTCAAACCAAATACTGAAAATAGTTATATGTCATTCAATTAATTCACAATTTAGAACATTCTTGGAGTTATGACCTAGTTGAAGGAATAAGTTTGGAAGCACTGGGATTAAATTACTAACACTGAAATTTCATAGTATGTACGAGATATGATAGTGCATATGCATGCATTTCAATAGATTTGTTGAAGTAAAAACTACTTTAGCGGCGTTGTGCACTCTTTGTGATGGGTAAAAAATGTTAAACTCGCACGAGACCCGATCGAAAATTAGTAAGACGGGGGGATTAATCTATACAAATAAATAAAATTGAAGTGTTTGTTTGTGATTTCAAAATAACATTTTTTTACTCAATACATCTATACAAATAAATAAAATTGAAGTGTCTGTTTGTGATTTCAAAATATATTTTTTTTACTCAATGCATATG
>DWPV01004662.1:0-13333 GCA_018251915.1 Urbanus proteus proteus
GTAGAGTAGTAGTAGAGTTGTACACAGTAACAGTAGTGTGGGCGAGTGTTTACGCTGTGGACACTCGCCGTGTACTGTCTAATAACAAAATTATACGAAGATCACATTTTAGCATATTCGCCATAAACACGCATCGGATCTTCTCATGGTGGGGAATTTAAACATATTTTTTTCTTCTTAAAAACGTAGAAGATAATCGTGCTTAATCTACGTCGAAAGACTAAGTATATTAAACAAAAAATAGGGTTTTCGTATGCGAGCACAAATTATTCGATGAACTGCTTACAATCCAAATGAGGTATTACACACATAGCAAAACGACTTATTTAATCTACCATGTCATAAAAAGATATAAAGGTACTAAAGTTTAGTAGAAAATTTATAAAGACCATACGGCGAGTGCGTATAATACGAGCGCGCCGGACGACGTGAAACGGGGCGGCAGCGCCAAGGTCGCCGCGGGCGAGTGCTGGTGCTACCGTGTTGTTAGCTCGGGCTGTTACATTGCTGCTGTGTAGACGGCGAGACGACCCGCTGCTGATAGAAACTATAAATGCCATTTGGATATTTATCAAGTACCGCCTACTGACCAATATTCGTATGCATTTGCGAGTAGCAAACGTCACGTCACGAATATACCTCGAAACTCCATGTTGTAAATGATATTATACGCAAATGAAGGACATTTTTGTTAAAAACGTAAAAAGGAGACGCGCAGCATTTATGTTCAAAGATATATGTTCAACTGTTTATTTAGTAAAAAAGGTTGAAAAAAGGTTTTTGGTTACGAAATATTCGGCGAACTATTTATGGTATAAGATTTTATTTACGAATGAACGGATTTTTAAAATTACCTTTTTTCAACGAGCCGTGTGGCGGAGTTGTCACCATACCGGTCTATCACACAATGGGTTCGATGCCTGGTCAGACAGATATTTGAGTGATAAATTTAGATTTCTGTTTCGAGTCTGGGTGTTTGTCTATTCGTCTTTATGTGTCCATGGCATCCACGACTCAGGAGGAAAACTTAGTTCACGGCTAGAAGAGTAAAAAGTGTAGAAAGTCCTAACTAGGCCAAAGCAACACTTTTTAGCATATGGGCAGTAGCAAAGAAACACATTACTGAAACGTCAAGAACAGCGTTGCTCTTCTTTGATATCAAAGAGCGACCACTACGTAATTATCTTTGTGGCGTATTCTCATTGCGAACGCTGAGATTTATACCTCAGGGATTTCATTCTAGTTATTTAAATTGGTCGGTAATACTCAATTTTACTTAAAAAGATTAGTAGTCATCAGACTTAACAATAATTACGCAAGACAGGTAGAACGATGTTTATGCATTAATAGGGTAGGTACCACTGTCACAGTTAATTAGTATGATATGATAAAGCAGTTATTACGTTTGGAAGGGAAGGTGGAAGGGTGTAATTGGTAGCCCACTTATCGACCGACCATATCAGTCCGTATGAGTGGTAACGCATCTCTGATAAACCTCAAAAAAAGCCCCTGTAGGAGGTTATTGACAAATGTCCATGGGCGGCAGTTACCATTAGGTGGACTGCATGCTCGTTTGCTACTTCAATTTTATTAAACACCACCACGTTCCATGTAATTGGGTAATATTGGCAATAAAGAAAATTAAAACAAAATTATCGAAAGTAACCGTTACATATTACCTAAAATGTATCAGTTCCGTGTTAATATCTGTATAGCTTCTGTGTTCTTGTAAAAACTATGTTTGAATGTTTCATCACTAATAGCATAACGACGTCGTTATGGGACAGATAAGGTATCAGTAATCGGGTTCGAGACTTCTACCCTTTGGCAGTGAAGTAGGAAAAAATATTTATGTATCCTGAAGCCAGCATTAGAGATATAGATAGATAGTTCATTTAAGGTGTTTACTACGATTATTCAAATTGTGTCTTATAGTCGTCGTATTAATGCAATTATTACAAACTAGCTGATCCCAGCGGTTTCATCCGCGTAATAAAGTAAAAAGGAATACTTATCTAAACATAGGTAACATCTCGCACTCTCGCGAGGGGGCCAACGTGCGTGGCGCGTGCGCTAATGCTTTTTTCGAAAATTAAAGTAGCCTATGTACGCCTTAGACCTTCGGTTGTCTGCCAGTGAAAGTCCCCTCAAAATCGGTCCAGCCGTTTAGAAGATTAGCTCAGCCAAACAGACAGACAGACATTTTTATTTAAATTGCATTCTCTGTCTAGTTATCGTGTATACTTTTATATGCATTGAGATAAAAAAAATGTTATTTTGAAATCACAAACAGACACTTCAATTTTATTTATTTTTATAGATATAAATATGTGATCTTATCGTAAGTCTTTAGAAACAAATCATTTTGAAAAATCAGACGTGTTCGAATCTCGAACCCCCAATTGATAAGCCGATCTATCTATTACACGGAAATATTGTGAAACTGCAGTCGAACCATGGATACTCTTCTCACCTTCCAAACTTACGTCCCAAACTGTCGTATACGCTAGGACCAACCAACTTTATCAAGATAGCTTCCCAGTTAGGTGGTCTTGCTTCGGGAAGGTGGGAACTTGTAAAGTTTGAACTTCCGCGTTAGTGCCAAAAACCACAAGCGCAGTCTAGTTACCAACTAGTTTAGTGTGAACTGCCGTTATTGTTTTCTATCAGCTATTTAAGCCAAATAGATATATCATTTATGTCGATAACATGTGTGCTTATGTATGCAATTGTATGTCCGTTTAAACTTCTTGTATACTCATAGTTGCATATTAGTAAACTCAGAAATCAAATTAATTATTTATATATTTGATGAAATCTAAAAGTTCTCAAATCCTTTGTACGTCAGATGTCGGTGACCACGGTTCAAGATAGGTCGGTAATCATTTGATTCGATTTTTCGATGCTAATCTAACGGTGGAAATATCCTTCGTATTACAGTATACTCTGTCCAAATGTCTAGTTGACTAGGAATCTTTCCTAAATCTTTCTTATTCTGGGAGAGTGTAGAGGATTCCAAAGCCCATTGGCATGACAAACCCAAATTGTATATTAGAGCAGTGCGGTGGAGTATGTATCAGAATATTTGTTGCTAATTTTCGGATACGGAGCAGTTAAGTCAAATCCGAACAGCGAATCCCAACACAAATTCTAAAATGCATTCGTACGTATCGTAAAATGCATGAAATATGAGCTGGAAATAACTGCCATGTTACCGCTATTCCATACAATTCTGCAGTTAAATTATTTAACAGTCGATACAGAATGTTTATGACTCGCACTGGGAACAATTGAATGAATGTTTGAACGAAGGAGCGGCAACAAGCAATCGAAGGGATAAACAAAAGTGGGTTATGTGAACGGATTTGCAATTCCAATGTGCGTTCCTGTTAAAGGCGTGTGCTTAGTACTGACTTGTATTAACTTTGTATCGGGAAATTAAATATATTTTTAATATGGGGCAATTTGTTAACATTGTCTTGATTTTTGTTAACGGTAATATTGTGAAAGATCTTTGAAATCTTAACATCCACATGTAGTTTTTGGTACCATTTTGTGGCATGGCTTTTGGGGTATAATAGTTTAGTGATATGATATTTTATTGATATCGTTGTAGGTTTCAGGTCGAATCTAAGATACTACTGAATTTTTCTAATAAAAAATGACTCATTGTATGCACTTAAAAATAAACGATGATCTTGTAAAGCTTTAATAATTTGTAAAAAGAACACAAACTTTAATTATTTATATCTGTGATTCGGTTATTCTCAAGTCAGTACCAAGCGTATATCTCATGTTTAACGCGGAAACAATGAGAAATAAACTACACGGGCATTTATATCTCGGTCGTAAAGCTAACCAAAATAGATGCCATAAAGTGTCAACCGTACAAGTAATGAGGTCACGATCCTTATTTAGGCTAAGAAGACGCGGCTACAGATAAATCTTGATTCTGTATTTAAACCAATTCTGAGTTTAAAAGCGGAATGAGATCTTAAGCTTCAAGCACTCGTATAGTATGTTTTGATACTGCTAGGGATTAATGCTTTTATGGGTAGGGTGCTATGTTGAGTATCTACCATTTGAGTACTGATGTTGAAATAAAGATGTTAACTCTTAAATGTTTGTATAATAAATTAGCTGTAATATAGTTATTATTGCCGCAGTGTGTAAAAAATTACAAATTATGTTTTAAAGTTGATAACATAATGCCTAACATGAAATCTAATAAAAGGTCTTTCAAAGCCGGTGATACATTGGCGACTTCGCTAATGTTGAAAATCTCTACATTAAGCTCTTGGAGATTTTCGCGTTTTCTAAATTTCTATCAGGTATTCGGCATCAACCAACATATTATATGAAAACAAGGTTTATTTATGAAATAACCATTTTCTGTTGTTTTTGTGATATCTAGATAATACTTATTTACTAAGACTAAGCTATGTTGTTTACCTCAGTTCTTTGCCGGGATTCCTATTTCGATTTTTATCCTTTATAATTTAGTATCCAGTCTCAAGTAAGATTACTTTTCTTATTAAGTTCCCAAGGAGAGTTAGGCGCGACTCTTGAATTTGTATTTAAATCAACTTTAAGCTTGCTAAAAGTTTTGAGCGACTTACAGTATATTTGGGACTGTCTTGTGAAGTTCTTTTGCTCGCTACGTTTTTTACTATCTAGGATACGCATTTTTTGCGACCATAATATTTTTTTAATTCAATTTGTTTATAAGGTTAGCAGGATCAGAAATAGACTAGAACGCCTATTGCTTGTATGTTTAAAGATAGTGGAACTCTTCGTGGACTGTAATGGCATCGCCACTACACCTGTTACTGCGAAATAACCTCGGTATCAAGAGGTTATCTGGATTGAAGGAGGAACTTAGCTTGAGAAACTTAACATACGTAAAGTATAAACACAGTCCATTTACTACTCTTATACAGCAAAATAAAAAAGTGTCAGGTATAGCTTGCTTCGGTCCAGTTATAGAGTCCCTGAGCGGCATTGATCCTGATCATATACCAGCAAATGTTCAATAATTACCAACTCCCAATTTTGTAAAAACCACTTCAATACGGAACCCATAAAAATATATATGATTTAACTATCGAGCTCTCTCAACACCTCAAAAGTTTCAAAGGACATAAATTCCATTCAGAAAAATCATATAAATTTACTTTAAGTGTGTTCAGAAAATATTTAATATAGTGTCGACTCTAGATGGGAAATGGGGTCACGATGCTTCTTTAACTCCAGTAGGAATAGTAGACGAGACGGGGATAAGTCTTGATTACGCGTTTAAACTTACTTCAAGTTTATTTGACGTCGAGTTTAATTTCATTCTTTCAGTAAGCTTCAATATTTCTGCCTAATATAAATAGAGTTAAGCGCTGTTGTGTTCTGGTTTGAAAGGTGTGGCAAGCGAGACGTAAGCAAGGCTTTCTTACTTATCTTTAGTGGCAATGAGTCTGTAAGGTAGAATTCTTATCTTATCGGGGGTAGATTACAGATGTCCACAGAAGTTAGTAGCCCCTTACCATCATTTGGACTACATGCTAATTGCTACTTCTGCCTAAGTCATTACATAGTATAAAACAAAGTCGCAACGGTTATTGATGCGGTTATCTTAATAGATAGAGTATTTCAAGAGGAAGATTTATATGTAATTTAACGCGTGCAGAGCCGCGGCCAAAGGCTAGAATATTATAAAACGAATAATAATATTTCTTATGGGTAGTTAAGAACATATACCTACATTTACATCTCCTCTCCTTGTGGCTGGCAATACGATGAAACCATTAATTTGTATTGTCATTTACTCAAGGTGAATTTTAATATAATCTCTATAAATGTACTTATATTAGAAGTCTAATTAGATACCTAGCCCGCGTTCAATACACACAAAGTGACAAGTACAGCTTCGAGACAACTCTTGAGAAAATAATGAGGTCACGATCCTCAGTATTTAGCGCGCGGCTGGATACGAATAGTCTTGATTTATATTACGCTATGAAAAGTGTTTATTAAGTGTTTCCAACTGAAATGTCTTCACAGAGCGTGTTAGTGCTGGACTCGGTGGAATAATTTGTTTTGTTTCTAAAATCAACGACTGAACGTAATTAGGTGCTTTATTTTGAACCTTTGTTTAGTTTTAAGTACTTCTGTCAACTGCTCGTCACGTCTTGTAATCGAAATGTTTAACGAATTCATTAATTTTAAAGTTAGGGAGCTTTATTCATGGGAGTTACGTAATACTGAGTTAGTTAATAACTTTGTAACTAAGAAAGAAAACTAGGATTGATTATTTGATTTTAAATTAATGATTTCTTTTAAACAATCTCTTAAATTAACGCGAGATCAGCTCGGCGCTTGTTTTATACAAGAAATTTCGACAGCGTGATTCAGAATACTTGTAGCGCCATCTCTTGACCAGTTGCGGAAAATACTAATTATATACATTTGTCCTCAGAGGAGAAAGCGCCGGGTGAGAGTGGTGCAGGCAACGGTTATATTCCTGCGAAGGTACCCATCACTATCACTGGTAACCCCATGCACGCTGAGGTGAGTTTACTATCATATCTTTTTTTCTTGTACTAATGATTGTACTATGATCACGGTTGAAACGCGTGATAAGTGGTTTTTGGAGACGTTTTATTTTAATAGTAGTATTTATTCTTGATTGATTTCATGTAACACTCGAACTTTGTTTATTCTTGATTGATTTCGCGTAACACTCGAAACGTTTTTTTGCGCAGAATGAAAATATACTTATTAGTTTCCTGTGACAACTTACGATCACGTCGACTGTTGCCTACTACAATTTCTAATTTTCTATCTTAGCGCGAAAACATTTTAGCTATATTTTAGAATTTTATACATTCAATTGTGTAGACAGCTTTGTAGATTGTATAGACAGACTGATAAGATCACGATTATATATATTTAGAAAAGGAAAAGGCAAAATTCCAGTATGTGTATAGATTATTCACATTGCGAAATTGCTCGTCTAACAATCATAGTACGAGCAGATTACCCTTATTAATCCCTTGAACTATGGCGACCGGACTCAAGGGATTTGGCGGAGCGAATCGTAAATTCTATTAACTGGCTCCAAGATCACATGCTCGTTGTGGAACATTGTCTGGACCCTGATTATCGTTGTAGATTACCTTGAAGATTGAATTTTTGATTTCTCTATAAAATCATGGACGGTATAGTTAGAATATAAGATTTTTACGAGCTAGTCTACAATTTTTTTTTTTATTATGTTTCGGTAGGCAATCTTGCTATTCGACTTCAGAACTATTTTAATTAAAAATCCTTTGTATGTAGAAATCACGTAATTGGATATCTTGGATGGATATTTGGATATACATTTTGGAAACTTATTAATTACGTAAAATCGGACAATGTACCTACTGTCAGTAACATATAATTGAATAGTGTTTTTATCTAAATATAATGTAGCATATCTACTCTTTATTTATTTATTTATATCTACTCAGGGTATTCCTACACACCACTCCTTCATAGAGATATATTCACACACGTTGGTAACATCGCAACCTACATCGGCAGTAAGGATTTTTTTATTAAAATTTTATTAAATGCCTGTCCGCAATCGTAACAGTCATGTATACTTTAATAATTGTTTATTAATAAAAACACTGACATATCGCAAAACATACTAAATAGTTTATAAATAAAACCATAATTTTACTGTCTTAGGGCGGGGACGCGGGCGTGGAGATGTCGTTCCTGCACAACAACAACTGCGGCGGCGCCAGCGACGACGACGCGCCGCCGCGCAAGCTCGCGCCCGCCCGCCAGTACGTCTGAACACTGGATACACTTCTTGAACACTGGGTATACTTCTTTAGTATACCTACAAATGAACAAAGGGCCGATTATAATGTGGGGAAGGGAATCCGAACTCCCTCTTAACACAACTAAGTCTTAGTTCGTTTATGGACGGGAGGGGGGATAGAGGGTCCGAACACCTTCCGTAGCATAGGTCAGAAAATAGTTTTGAAGTTATAAACATGATTTTATGAAACAGGACAAATTTAAGAAATTGTTTTACTGACCTTTTTATTTTGTCGATCCCCGGAGTTTGACTACCCCTTATTAAAGCTGAACCTACGTCTATGCTACTAAGACTGACAATGACACTATACAATGATTCGGTTTATATGTATGTAACTCATTGTTCCTTCACCTTTGTAGGTGAAGAACAATGAAACCTGAATTACACTCCGAAAGGGTCCCAAATCCAAAATTATTTCTGTGTAAAATAGCAGTGCTAAGCGCTGCTGTAAGGAACATACTTATCATACATGTGATGACAATAACAAACGACATACTCGTAAATGCAAGCTTATTGTTTGTGCAACGGAATTTAATAATTTCAATCTCATCCCTATCCTATGTGACAGTGTTGCCACATATTATTCCTACCACTCATATGGTAGATTTCAACCCAAATGTGATATCAACTACATCGCCATATTTAAGAAGTGCACGGACTGAGAGTACAAAATTTAATTTATTAAAATAGTTTTTCCGTTTTACAAATAAGTGCATAGTTTAATGTACGACTTAAAAATATTGGGTTCGAGACTTAAGTTAGAGGGATAACTCTTGCATTTAATTTAATATCTATGACTTTTAAAATTTATTGTAAATATTTAAACGAATTTGTTATATTTTAATCAATGCAGTTGTAGTGTTAGTTTTGTCCTAAGTTCACTGTGAGGTAACTTGAAAGACAAAATGGAACTTGGTATTTATTTAGATAACGCTTATTACTTCATGTAATGATCTGAACTTAGTTTTAAGATGTTAACTTAATTAAAACTTTAATATAAGTAATGAAATATTTTATCAACAGATTAAGTCGTTGGATGTGTTCTCAAATTGAATTATTAATTAAAACTTTAATATAAGTAATGAAATATTTTATAAACAGATTAAGCCGTTGGATATGTTCTCAAATTGAATTATACAAACTTTATTTATTAGGAGTAGCGCTGTCTAAATAATTCTCTGTACTATATGGAAGCAGTAGAAGAAGAAGAGAGACATAATCAGCCGATTTTTGCTACGTAGAACGTTAACTATGTAACCTAACCTAACCTAACTAGAATCATTGAGCTATATTTTGTAGGTTATTTGTGAGTCATTGATAAAATTAGTTTGAGAACACGTCCATAATAGTGACAATAATTATTAAAAGTGCAACTAATTAATTGATTTCACCTTTTTAAGTTGCAAACAATTTCGAAGTTATTAAACAGGACATGTCTAACGATTTGAATCTATGGTGTAAACACGACCTATAAAAATACAACTATTAATATGCACATTGAAAAGATATAATTTACTATAACCTGAATAATTTATGCTCAGAATAAAATTATTTAAGAATAATAATAATTAGTTTTAGTTTCTAAGATACTGTACTATAATTTATTAATGAAAAGACTGGCAACACTAATGTTGAAATTTCAAAGTTTGAACAAAAATCGGACAATGTACTTAATGAAAATTCTGTAATTATTTACCTTACTTAATTTTAACTTAGTTTGTTTTTACAATTAAGAAAACCTAATTCGGCTTTTTGTTTGCTTAGTAATTATAATCATTTTATTACGAAATGAAATACAAAAACTGGAATGAGGTTGTGAAGAACTCACGCATTTATAGAATACGTTAATTATAAATCTGTTCATAGCACTCAACTGGTATTTTTTATGTATGAAAGACTCATACTAGGATAAATTATCATCAATCATTATCATTAACATGAATTAATCTCAGTACTGGGACAATAAAAGAAATCTTACCTTTTATCCTATCTTATACAGATATCTTAGATAAGATAAGATATATCTCTTAGATAAGAAGGTTTAAGACCATACTTCACCGCCCATCAACATATACTCGTACTTCAAACATGAACCAGTTTTTCGCGAAATCGGTAAATTATGTCAATGGAAGTTTAAAGCTTCATGAATATGTTTAGCAGTTTCGAAGGTGAAACCTGCATACATTTTGCCAGCGCGGTGATACGTCGCAACCTTCTTCGTTCTTCTCATAAACATTTCAGGGACCATTTAATAATTACGTGAGGTATTTTTGATTATTTTTAACACCCCTTGGCGACAAATGTCATGGCAATTGATTTTAGGCTAGTATTATCGCGGAGTTGATACATTTTAAGATTTCATATGTAACTGGTACTCACGATACGTTTTATTAATTATGCAGATATTTCGACTCAACGTTATCATTTTTTTGTTTGGGTGAAAATTGGCCAACCCCCCCCTCTAAATGCCTCATGTAAATGGATGTTCCCGTTCTGAGAAAATTTGTAAATCAATATAGTGACAAAATATTTTTTATATTTCATATACAAAAAAATACCTATCGATTGTATATCTCATAAATAACTTGTATATAATTTGTAAGAATGTAACTAATTTTCAGATAATTACAATATTTTATGTAATAAAAGTAGAAAATGAATCTGATGTAAAAAGGCCTTTAAATAATATCGATAACACTCCAATTACTTAATAATTATTAACTTACAATCTTTAATGCATTAATGGAATTAAAATGTTCTTTTATTTCTGTAAAATTGAAGTGTAAAAACAATTTATATGTAAAGTGCACTTCATAATTGAAAGCAAGCATTGTGATGTTCGTGTAAACTGCGATAAAAATGAGAATACTTTTAAATGCTAATTGGTTTGTTTGTAAAAAGTTATTTAAATTCTGATGCAATAAAATATAATTTACTTAACATACCTTGTTTTATTATAACTACCATTATATTGTATTATTTGTATTATAGTAGGTACTAATCGGTTAAGTAAATATTCATAGATATTAGGTACCTATCTTAACAGTAATCGTGTAGTGCATAAATAGATAATATGGGAATGTACATTTATTATTTATTAAATTTGAAAGCATTCAGCGTGACATATTTATGTATACGTACTTTAAGTACTTATTATAAATTTAGGGCGTCGAGTGTTCTTAACGTGAATATTCTAGACGATGTAAGTATAAAACATAGTGTATTGAATAATAGAAACAATACTCTGAGTGTGTTAAAATTACTTCTGATGTTGATTAACTTAATCAGAAGAGTATGGAAGATTAATAATGCAATTGATTATTACTGTAGGAGAGATCAATTTGTAGAAATATGCGAAATAAGTAATTTATCTTAATTTAGAAATATTAAAAATACGTACCTACTAAAATATTTATAATATTATAGTTACTGTTGTAGCTAGCGAAGGTTACGTGAGATAGCCACGATTAAACCAGTAACCCAGAGCACAAAACATTTTTCTAAAATACCTGCACGTATTTTCCGTACAAAAAGTATTTGTCGTAGGTACGTTTAGTAAAAAACTTGTGAAAAATTCGCGCTGCGTTGCGCAACAAACGGCGCGGCGCGACAGTACCGAGTTTGCTGGACGCGGCGCTTTATTCGCAGATTAGCTTTTACGATCTGTGCTAATATGCTTGTATGTACTTAGTTTTATTTATATTCATTACTCTACGGTACATTCTGGACACATTTTTTATAAAAAGTATGTATTTGGTTTTATTTAGCAAACGAGCGTGGATTCCAACATGATAAGTGGTCACTAGGGTTCATGGATATCCGTAATCGAACCCAGATATGATTAGAGCCTTATCTGAAGTTGACTACCAATATTAATTTCGTTACTGCCACTGATGATTAAATGCCTCACTTATCACATGAATATTGCATATTACAGCAAAAATGCATTAAATTAATATTGCATTAAAAATGCATTTAATTAATATTGCATATTACAGCAAAAATGCATTAAGGACTCCTACGTTAGTACCACGTTGATTTGTGTAATCAACCAACCCACACTCAGAACATAAATATACCTAAATTGATCATTCAGATGTTTGCCTGACTGGGGATCGAACATAAAACTGTCTAACTAGACGTAACACTGTTTCTATTTACAAAACAGTTTTTTCACAGTCGAAATACCGCATTCAAATATCCGCAGCTTACTATACAAACAAGCAAATAAAAACCTATTTACTCGTGTACGCACAGCCCTTATTTACTTTGACGAAAATAGAACATAGTTTTTTCCTAAAGCTTTGCTAACATTGAGTTTTTTACTAGTAACAAACTTTTACCTATTTAACCCGCTTAGTGTACGAATTTTCAAAGCCCTTTTTTATTTGACCTAAGTAGTAAACGAGTATGCTGTCCACCTGACGGTAAGTGGCCACTGCCGCCCATGGATAATCAACCCCAGATAAGATCAAGGTTAATCACAGATACGTTGCTACCCCTGAGGACTGAGCTGGAAAGCCTCGGATAAGTATGTCGTCCTTACCACACCCTTCAGACCAGAGCACAGCAGTGCTTAATACTGCTATTATAAGGCAGAAATAGGTGTGGCGGTGGTGCCACCGGAGTTGAACTACATAGAGTTTTACCACATTTATGTGTGTATGGAAAAGACTAATTATAAATATAAGGAACTGGATAGTGGCTGACTTACATCCTAATTAAAAGTAACAACGCATTTGGCATCATCCTCAGGTAGACCTCTTGATCTATAAGGATGTTTATAGAAATCTATGAGCGGCCGTGACCACTTACTTACAGGTGGCACACTTCTTCAATCTTTTATTTTTATCTTATTTTCAAAAAATAATTAATTAACTCACATTAAATTACAAGAAAACGGTATAATAGCGCCGACCACTACGGCTTATTGCTATTTGCTGCATAAATTCACGAGCTATCCCGAGCTTAGTGTAAGCCTTCTTGATCACGGAGAGTAGTTCGCTAATTGGCGCATCGATTATGTCCATTGGCGGATTTACTCGATAGTTGAATGAACCGCACTATGAGAATTGCGAAAGGCGTACAATTGTTAATAGTTGGTAACTGTTGTTCAATAGTTGTTTTGGATTTGTGTTGTTATTTAAGTGTTATGTATACTGAGGTCTGGCAGGATTAGGTTAAATGTATGAATTTGACGTCGGTTTAAGACAAACATAGAATTGGCAATTAACAACTGTAAACTATTTTCTAGAAATATAAGCTTTTTTATTTTTATATTACAACTAGTTTTTGCCCGCGGCTTCACTCGCGTTAAATATTAGATTTGTATACTTCAAGTGTAGTTCTAATGCAATTAAATCTTATCAAGTGGCCGTTGGTGTAAAAGTATGTAAGTTGTAGGTATAAAAGTTACTTTTCTATCCCTCGGGAGTAGTACGTTTTTTCGGGATGAAAGGTACTCTATGT
>DWPV01004663.1:0-13333 GCA_018251915.1 Urbanus proteus proteus
CCACTGGCCCTAACTAGAGCTGGCATCTTATTCAAATACTATAATGATATGAATTTATAAACATGAGCTTCAAATATTTTAGCTACTTTGAAATGCATAATACATTTTTTAGTTCTATACAAAATATAAAGCCTAATGGTAGAATCTTGGCCTCTCAATCATAGGGTTCGAGGTTCAAATCCGGGGCACACACCTTGCACACGCACTTGCTTTACGGTGAAGGAAAACATTGTGAGGAAACCTGCACATCGGATAGTTCGTAAAAGTTCTCAAAGGCGAGTGAAATCTACCAATTCGCACCTGGCCAGCGCGGTGAACTAAGGCCTAAATCCCTCTCACTGAGAGGAGACCCGTGCCCATCAGTGGAACAATAATGGGTTCACGATGTTACAAAACACAGTAGTTTAAACCACTGTTATCATTTATTATACCACAACGTACTAGTTCAGATTATTTCATAAAACTATGAGAATATTATTTTTAACGAATATAATATTTATTTTCGCTGTCTGAAAAATATAAATGAAAGATTTGATGACAATTTATTAATTTTTCAATTGGTTTTCTTGTAATATAGTATTTATAAACAGATATTTAGCATAGCGAACCAATTGCGTAAGCCAAAATTAAAGCCTCTTTTTAAAAAACTTAAATCTGTATCAAAATTATGCGTGACATTTGTAACCATTGACATGCCCTCATTAAATTACTCGACATGTGTGTGCATTAATTCTGTTCATGATATAGTTATGTAAACACCTTTTCTTTTCGTAAAAACCAGTAACATATTTCAAAATGCGTTATCTTGTGGGTAATTATTTTTGGTTCCGAAACGACATGTGTAATAGCAGCTTTTCTATTTGATACATAGCAATTATTTAGACTCGCTGATCCCCGCGGTTTCACCCGCGTTAAAGGAACTTATTTAAAAGTAAAAATATCCCGCGCTCCCGCGAAGGTGTCCGCATGCTAGTAGTTATCGTTTATACTTTCATGTGTATTGATATTGAGTAAAAGTTGTTATTTTGGAATCACAAACAGACACTTCAATTTTATTTATTAGTATACATAGATACATATTAATATCTTTGCCAGCAGAGGGCATCCCGCTTCACTTATTTTTGTTATACCTATAGCTGCACTGCATTTAATTCTGTTTTATTATAGAGTTGAAGTACGGCTCTATTTATAGTCCAAAATAACTGTAAATATAACAGGTGGAAATGCCCTCCTACCCACGCATCGTGTGGATTTGCGATTCTACAAATTAAAGCAACATATGGCTGTCGGAAGTTTGGTGGGTAAACCTTCAAAGCTAATTTTATATGTGCTTCCGTGCTTCGGAGGACACATAAAGCCGCCATTCAATTTATTGACATCGAGTTGTTAAACCTTGTCGGAGGCCTTATGAGGAAGCCATGGATTGACGAATAATGCGTAAATGTACCCGTAGTGGTCAAGCGTAGTAGAGTTCGCCCTAGGATTAGCACAACACAGTTGTGATAAATAATATAATTTAACCAAATTCAATGGGTCTAGAATAGTTTGCAATTATTCTGTAACTTGATTGTTTACCTTTAATCACTATAATACCTTTTTTTTAAATTGAGTTACTTTTGTTGACGAGGAGGAAACCCTCAAAAGGTACCTTAGGAGCGACGCCGGGTTGTGCAGGATTTTTACTGCACTAGAACCCCCCCGGAACCTCCCCGATGACCATCCTCAGAGCTCGACAGTGAAGGACTCAACAAATCACTATAATACCTATTATAATAACTACGTTCCTAACGAATACCTTCCCATTACCTACATTCCTAATGTATTACTGACTACTTTCTATCACTTAGAACGAAACATTTGCTAGTAACTCGCTATCTAAACGTATCTAATGCATTGCATAGTTTTGAATACTAACATTTTATTAAAACATCTTACGTCCATGACGTTAATGACAAAATATATTTTGAAACGTGTGACATTTCTTAAGAAAATGCTTGATTTCAAATATCTCAAACGTTTCCTCGTGTTCATGATTGTAGAGCATCCGCCATTACTTATGATGCAAAGATAATGTTTGTATTGTGTAATGTTATTGGTTAATATAAGATTGTATAATATGGAATTGTTACGACTGTATTTGGAATGCAGTCCGACTCAGTTGTATCAGTTTAGGATTTCTGAAGGTCTTGCATGTGTCTATGAAAAATAACAAATACAATATAATATTTTAGAAGTAGTAGAATCCTTTGTGGTTCAACTCCGGTGGAACTACCGTCACACCTATTTCTGCTTCATTTCTTCTTCTTTTTCTGCTTCTTCAAAGCAATTTTAAGCGAAGCTGTGTTCTGGTTTAAAGGGTGTGGTAAGAGAGATACTTATCTGAGATGTCCTAACTTATTCTTTTCAGGGGTAGCAACGCACCTGTGGCCGACCTTAGGCAGGACTGTGATATTATCTGGGCTTGTGTACAGATATCCATGGGCGGCAGTTGCCATTTACCATCAGGTTGGTTGTATGCTCGTATCCTACTTCTATCATATACAGATAACGCTTAGCGGAGAAAGTAAATACCATTAGAGAATCTTCACTCTGTTTTTTTATATTACTTTCGGTGTCCTACTTAGAAGTTCGAGCGACCTTTAATTCTTAACTGTTGTCTTCTTTTATTTTTTGTCATTTTTTAATTGCAGCGTATCGCTATACTTTTGTTTTGGTTTGAATTACTTGCTAAAGAAGGTTACGTTTAACGAAGCATGTTAACTGTTAAAGGATATATTATATAGATTAACATTATCGCAGAAAATATTATGAGTAACAATGCGCTGTTTTCCGTTGTTGGGTGTGGAAAACCAGCAATAAAAAATTAAAACTACGTATCATGAGTATCCTTTACATATATAATTATAATGGATTAGGTAAGTTACTATTTGTATTTAAGTTGCTAGTCTCTCAGAGGATTCCGGGCGGCATTTCTTGCTGAGACCACAGAGTCCATTCTGCAGCGCCGAGGACGGCCATTGGAGCTTTTTAGTGCTGTAAAATCATATTTTTTAAAGGTAGAACTCTCTGTAGTTCTACTCCGATGACCTCCGCCATACCTATTTCTAACTTATAACAGCAGTGTTGAGCGCTCGGCGTTCCAACTCAGTCCTCAGGCGTTTCAACGCATCTGTGGTCAACCTCAGACAGGAACTTGATTTTATCTGGAGTTCATTACAGATGTCCATGGGCGGCAATGGCCATTTACCATCAGGTGAACTGTTCGTTTGCTACTTCGATCATATAAAAAAACAAAGGTATTATTTGTATATAAGTTCCTACATTACATTTGAAATGCGTGCTACCAACATTATACTAAATTGCATATGATATGATATTAATTTTTCCTTAATTGCATTCGTATGTTTAACCGGAAAATCGAAATTACACGATTATAATTACAAACTTAAGTTAAATAATAAAGATTTAATAAGTAGAAACCTGCATAATCCATTAAACTACAATCTATTAAAACGGTAAATTAAACCTAGTTGTAACTAAATAGATAATCTAGATTAACTGAGCCTCTAAAACCATGTTAAAGAGCTAATGAACTAGATACGAGTGAGCTTATAAGCAGTATGTATTAAATAATGATATTAACTAGAAAATCAGCTCAAATCATTACTTTGGACAAGCAACAATGCGCCCCAGGCTCGCACGTTCGCGATTAATTGTAATAGCATACACCATAATGATAGCTCTACTTTGCGAAATGATATTTGCAAAATTAAAATTGTTAGCGAAACGAAACTTTGAGGTATTTGGATTGTCGTTGCGGGAAATATGCAATTTCGTATGCGATTTAAGCAACTGTTTATTTGTATTTGTGTCAACTTATTGTCTCCACAGAGTTGATATATTTCTGTGATTGTGACATTGTTGGGTCCAAGTATTCTTATATTCACTGTTAATTTTAATTATTACATAAATAAATGTTAGTGGTTGTTATAAAAATATAACACGTATATATGCATTGGAACCCAATTTCATTTTTTTAAACAAAAATATTTTGTAAATGCAAACAATTACTAATCATTTTAATTTATCAAAATAACTTTCTATCTTCAAATACCAAAAAAGGCAATTAAACTGATATTATACGTGGTGTAAAATTATATCACTCACTGTTTATACAATGAAGCACAGTATGAAAACGTGATTCGTTTAAATTGTCTTTATTTTATTTATACTTGTCGTTTTAAATGATACAATTCTGTTATAAACAACAAGAACTTTATAACTGCAGGTGGTTATTGCAGCTCTAAGAAATTCCGAGACATTAATAGAGTTGTCAAAAGCAGATCTCGGAGTAATTGGACCATTCTTATTGTAGAACAGTTCTGCTTTGTTAAACTATGTTTAAAGTGTATTTTTATAATCACCTTTTAATAGACACATCTTGTAAGTAATTTGATCGTGATAAGAAAACAGTTTTAAATTGTTGCAAAAGTGAAATCTGTATTAATATAACATAATTATCTTATTGTTATGATATTGTCGTGAGATTAACGACTTCCGAGATTTGTAAAATTTTAAAGAAACGTTTTAGTTTTGAAATAGATCAAGATTGATATCGGTACTTTTAAATTTTACAGCTAAATAGGTATTTTTTTTATTTTTGACTTTCATTTAAAATTAGAAAACTAAGATTTTGAAGCGTGCTTGGCTTAGGAGGAACATGACCCTACCCGGAACTGCCTTTTAACCGTACATCCTTAATTATTGAAACCCTTTTCAGACAGTTCCGAACCCGAAAACCTACGAAGGATGCTCAATTCATTTATTAAAGTGCTACAGGAAGTCACGCATTTGTAAATTAAAGTACCTTGCAGAAGGTATTACGAGTATTTGAGTAACTCCTGACGTTTGGCGTACCTTCAGTGTTACCTGTGTGTTGTAGGTATATTAATGTTGTCATTGTAGTTCCGGGACCACAATAGGGATACGGTATCCCCTGCCTGTCATAAAAGGCGACTAAAAGGGGGCTCCAGGGTCGCGGGCGGCTAGAGTGGGAGCTCTGAGCGTCGCTCTCGTGGCGTCGGGTACCTTTTGACGATTTCCCCTTCTTTCACAAAAAAGGTATTTTCGTGTTCCATCCAGTTGAAGTAAAATAGAACCAACTGTAATCAACCTAAATATGATTGAAGTCCTACTGAGGTACATACATCTGCATGCTCAAAAGGCAAGCTGGAATGTCTCATATTGGTGCTGGCATACCACACTTTGTACACTCAAATTGTACACTAGTAACTATACTTATTTAAACTAAATTCCGTTTAAAATTAATTCAGCGTAGTTTAAATTTATTTGACGTAATGTAAGTTAAATATTTGGTAACGACGCTAACGACATCTCGTGGGTGGCGCTCGAGTCGTTAACGTTTATTTTGTAATTGCTTAAGTCACGACAATTGTATCACCTGATTTATTGTGTAACTGTGATATTAACTGTTCTCAAACGTAATTTTGTTTGTCATGCACGTTAATAAGTTATGCAAAACTTAAATATATGAATCGTACCCGCCTGTTTTAGCGTAATTATTGTTTAAGAAATTAAAAAAAAAACTGTTGTGAGTTTCTGTATAGTTCTCTGTGTGTATGTACTTAACAATCACGACATAGGAAACAATCCTAGTGTGGGTGCAAAAAAGTTCATTTATCTGGGGTTGATTATATGTAGGTACATAGATGTTAATCAGCAGTAGTTGCCACTAACAACCACGTGAATTACAAAACAAATTATGAGCTGATCCCCGCGGTTTGTGGATGGGGAAATTTGAAACTATAGAAATTATCTAAAAATGTTAAAAGGAACTACGAGGCCGATTTTGATATAAACTAAAACTGTATAATTCATTTTTCAATCTTCGTAATATGGAAGAATTAGTTAGATCAAAGGCTTAGTTCGAGAGAGTATGAAAAAAACTACACTTTCTTAAAAATGACCTGTTTTTTCGTTAATTATGCATAGTTAGTTTTCAGACTTTGATACTGATATCGTAATCGGAATCGGAATCGTAATCGTAAGCGTAATAATCGTAATATCCGTAATAATCTTAATAATCGTAAAAATCGTAATCTTCAGCTATCTTCTAGTAAAAGTCCCGTCATAATCGGTCTAGCCGTGTAGCAAATCACCTCAGCCAAACAGACAGATAGATAGGCAAATAGGTATCGTGTATACCTACATAACATTGAATAAAAAGTTGTTATTTTGAAATCAGAAACATACGCTTGAATTTTATTTATTTGTATAGATTTGCAAAGAAAAGTAAAAGTTTTAAAGGTTTAAATATTTGACCTCTACATGAACCTCAGTTTAAGTTTGTTTAACTGGACTATAATTTAGTGTCTGATAAAACAGCCTGAGAACGCAAATAAACAATTTCTTTCCATAACGCATAATGTGACCTTGTGTTTATATTTATGTTACGTTATATAAAAAGGTTGGTCAGGTCTGAATAGGAGTTACCTACTGAGGGTTCAGTACAATTGTAATATTTTTATTATACTTATGCTTAATTTCTGGATATTTTATTCTGGATAGGGAGCTTATATTATTCTTTAACCGCATAATACACTCTAAGCTCCACACTAAGACGTTCTCCTGTGTTACACATGAAGTCACAAAGACACACACACAAAAACGAATACACAAACACGCAAGCCCAGAACAATAAATCTAAACTCATCATACAGTTATCTGTCTCACCGAGGATCGAATCCAGAACCCTCTGCACTCTGCGTATCACACCGTTATGTTAACCGCTCAGCTACGCAGGTTGTGTTTTGTAATTCCTTTTAGGTTTATTTTACTATATAATCGATTATTTTTTTATTCAACTTTTTAATTACTATCTATTAAAATATGGATGGCGCTCGAACATTGACAATAGCACGATTATCAAACGTAAAAATATATTATGTATATCAATAAATAGGTTCAATGTAGGGTCCTCTTTCGATACGGAATTCTAAAAACATGTTAACAATTTATGTGCTTTATGAACATTTTTAATTATTAATTATTAGTGTGAAAGGTTATCACAACATTTCAGGGCATTCACTCCAAAACTGAATGCACGTGACTAACTCATTCCAATGGCAATTAAAAGAAAGGGTAAGGGCCTTCACAAGGTTATATTAACAAAAAAACGCTTTCTACACACATAGCCCCACAGTAGGATTTTCACCTATGTCGTGGGTGCCATGGACATATAAAGACGAATACACAAACACTAAGACCCAGAACAGAAATTTAAACTTATTATTCAGATATCTGTCAGGTCAGAAATTGAACTCGGGACCGACCGGTATGTTAACTGTTCCGCCACGGGGGTCGTTAAGTTTAAGAGTTATAAATTAAATGTCGTAGTGTTATAAATTTACCTAGTTTAGCTAATGTGCTCATCTGGTGGTCAAAATTAGAATACTACTATTTACGTAATTGTAGATGATTTTGAATATCATAGAAATTCGTCAGCCGCACCCAAAAATGAAGAAAACTGTTGACAAAGAAATGGTGAACAAATATAAGAGATAAATGTCTTCGGAGTCAAACTACAAAGAATTCTATCACCTTCGAAACTTCTAGTTGAGTTCAGAATAGAAAGATTCTATGGTCTAGACAATATTAATAATAATAAGATAATAAAGAATTTTTGTCTACGTTTTAAAACTATAATTAAATGATTCTTTACTCTATTACCGCCTTGTTTTTAAACAACAAAGATTATTTTATAATCTTTATTGATCTCCACAGTAATAGACTAGTAAAGTTAATAAGTAGGTAGGTACCTTTGAGAAACTATTGTTTGTGTAATAAAGTTATTAATAAGATAACCTGCACACTTACCGCTCAGAAGCTGTACCGCTTTACGCTTTTTACACAACGTAATGAAGCATGCATGGATTTGACATTTAGCAAAATGCACGATTTCTAATCATCTGACCTATTCATTAGTGCGTAATAGAAAGTTGTGATAAATCTTTATCATTTGTTACAATAATCCCTCTTTATATGTTCTGAGAACTTGGTAAAGCCAGGCTATCTCAACACGAATGATTATTATATTTAAATACCGCGTCGTCAACCCATTATCGTCCTACTACTGGGCACGGATCTCCCCTCACTGTGAGAGAGATTTAGGCCTTAGTCTGCGTTGGCCAAGTGCAAATTGGTAAACTTCACACACCTTTGAGAACTTTTCGGAACTTTTAGGAGTGCAGGTTTTCTCAAGATGTTTTCCTTCACCGATTCCCATCACCTATCCCCATCACGATCCCAGTCACGCACCCATGATATAAATCAGAGATGCGTGACCGGGATTGAAACCTCAGACCTTCCGATTGAGACGCTAAATTTCAACTATTAGGCTATCACTCCTCAAACTATATTATATATCTTTTTACACATTACACTGTACATATTTTCAAGCATAGCCTTGAAGAAATGAAAATAATAATTAAGACTTTATAGAGATCTTACTTTTTCGTAATTCCAAAATGGTGGAAATATTAAAAAAACCAATGCATAATACCATTTTTGTACTAATTAATTAAGTAAGCAATTAAAATATATTTGGCATGCAAGCATGTTCTAGTAGAGGTCGTCAAATTTTATGGATTTGTTTCTTACGGATCGACCATAAATGGTAGTTGTTTTTAGGTGGCCGTTAGGTTTAAGTTTTAAATTTTACTGACACTCTGTTCTAAGTCGAATAGATTACGCATGTAAATAGGTATGGCATAAATCAATGGCCAACCAATAAAAAAGAGCGAGTATACCTATATAAGTAAGAAGCTATACATTTTTGGTGTAGTTAATAAAATATTCTTGAGCAACAAACGAAATTTAACTAAGAAAAATATCAACAGACGAAGGAAATTGTAACGAATAAAGTTTTATACTGTAACGCTAAACTTATATGTATGTCGCATAGATGCATGTGATTATGTTTCACGTTAAAATAGTGTCACGTTAAAAATCAGTTTTCTGAAAGTTTAAATTAAAAAGATATTTTTAGGATGGTCCATAAACCATTTTACAAAGATTCATTTGGTAATTTACCAATTTAGTGAACTAAGGTCACGGGTAACATTATGAATCTGATGTTATAAACCACTAGAAATTTGATTTGTTAAGCAGATAGGATTGTCGTGACTCCAATTATTATTATATTATTGACAGAAACGGGTACATTCGGTAACTAGTGTCCTCAATATATGACATTCGTATTGATATTGGTCAAGGACTGATTCTTAAACGTATCTTCGTTTGTATTAGAAATAAATTATGCTTGCTTTAAGTGCAAAAATGTAATACAAGCCTTGATAATGTGTGTTTGATGTACCATTTTATACTGAAACATCAACTTGGAATTATAAATTAAGGTGATACAATCCTAGTGGTTCGGTGGCACCACCGTCACACCTGTTTCTGCCTTATAATAGCAACTGGGAATAAGAAAAAAATGAATTTGGAGGTGGTAGCAACATTTGTAGGAGTACTTACACCGCATTTTTACAAACACTAATATTTTAGTTTTAGGAATATAATGGATATGGTAAAAATATTACATACTTTCAGAAGGCGATCTTACAATCCTGTAGTTCTCAATCTAGTAACAAATGATATTTCTATAATATAAAAAATACCTATTCAAATAACTTTACGTCAAGACAATTCAGACATTAATTAATAAGCCACTTTCATGCACCTGCACACCCAGTCTATGTGAGAAATATTTAAGTAATTTACGAATTATGACGTAATTGGAATGTATATGACCTACCACGTTAGGTAACCAAGGTGAGACAGTCGAAAAAATCCAGTTAACGCTTTCTACATTCATATACTTTTTAGGGGTTTGAACTATCATTATGTAGTTACTATAGGACTGCCAAATCAGGTATTGCACTGCATTTTTCAATACATTGTATAAAACAAAGTCGCTTTCTGCAGTCTGTCCGTATGTATGCTTCGATCTTTAAAATTACGGACGGATTTTGATGCGTTTTTTTAATAGAGTGGTTCAAGAGGAAGGTTTATATATAATTTAATAGATGCGAAGCCACGGGCAAAAGCTAGTTTTACGTAAATACTTATACTTACCTACGTTAAATACACGTTTAAATTTACGTCTGGGTTTAAGTTGAGGTTTTTGCGATTAAATTATCTGTGTGATGTCTAGGTGTGAATTGAGATACCATGTTTCCGAAAACAAAGAATAATAAGAAAAAACTCATACCAATTTCAATACCATATACCAAATGTAACATGAATTTTCACTGAGGTCCATATATATTTTGTCTTACTTAATCTTATAGTCTTCGTTCAAATGCAATACTTTGAAGGTGACTGCATGATATTTTTTAGGAAAGCCACTCTGCTTCTAAATTCAAAAACTTTTAGAAATTAATATTATACTACAGCCGCGGTTCTATATCTGTTAAAAATGCCATAATCAAGATTTTAGAAGAATTCCGGTCCGTCAAAAATTTATCTTTTCAAAAGGGCTCCAAAATCCACCAAAAAAGGTTAAGAACCACTGGAATAGAGATATAGCCTTATTCCAACCTATGTCTAACTTACGAATCGAACTTAATAGATAGTTCAAGGATATTAGAGTGTGCAGAACCACGCCCACTGGTATTTCAGCACAGTGGGACCCATTAGTTCGATAAGCAATCATATTTGCACTTATAATTCTGTCTCAGCATATTCATGGCAATTTATTGATGCCATATCCGACATATACCAGCAATATAAAGTTTCTGAGTTTCAGCATATTCCAGTTTAAGGGCCATGAATCTGCACTGAGAATATGATTTTATTGGTAATCAGTGTTGCAAGTCCCTTAGCGTGTCCCTGTTTATGTTTCTGGTTTAATTAATTTAGATAGAAGTAAATTTGAAATCAAATTTTGCATAAAACGAACCTCTACGGCGGCTTTTACGTAAGGGTCGTAGCTCACTTATACGGCGCTGCTTCCATCGAATCAAAGTATAAGGATTTAAATATTAACTTAACGTCGTGCTCTGTAGATGCACTTTACAGTGCGCAAGTTTATATTGGAATCCTTATACTTTGGTTGGGCGGGAGTAGCGCCGTATAAGTGAGCTACGACCTTAAATATGTCGTGTATACCCTTCAGTCACGGGGAGACAGTGATATGCTGGACTTTTACCGGCTAAAATCATTCGGTACGTTTATGTATTATTCCAAACCTCGCCAGCTTTCGACCACTTTTTGAGGGCTCCTTGTCTAACATGGAGCTGGAGTTTCTCCGACGATAATATCGTGCTATGATGTACGCCCTCACACTAACCACCTACTCCAAGTTTACGGAGATTGATGAAGAGCGTAAAGGATTACAGCTAGTTCAACGTGACCTAACCCTTACTATTTTTTAAAGCTTGAACTATCAAGGTGAAAGAATACTAAAACTATCTCAATAGGATGTGACCAATTTACAAATTCTTCAAGATCTTGCGCCCTGTGAGTACCTACAGCTTTGTACCAATTTGAAGGTCAAAAGTGCGCAGAGAAATATGACATTGATCGGCGGAGGTCGGAGCGTTCACCATACTAGATACTAGTCTGACGCGCAATGGGTTCCAGGTTCAATTCCCGACCAGACAGATACATGAACGATGAATTAAGTTTTCTATTCTGGGTCTAGGTGTTTAGTTTTATCATTATGTGTCCATGATACCCACGACACAGAAGAAAATCCTAGTGTGGGGCTATGAGTGTAGAAAGTGTTTAAAAAAACATGACCAATTCACAAAATGATCTTTGCACCATGTGAGCGAAGCTTTATGGTAGTTCAAGGTTATCAGCGCAAACCACACCCATAGTCATTATTTTCTGCATACGTTACCCATTACATAGATTAGCAATAGAATTCACTGCGGACGTGGTGCAAACGTGATTGATCGCCATGACCAAAATATGAAATATCTCATTACTTTTTATCTAGCTTTGTCTATCGGAACGCGTATTGCAATAGATAAAGGTAGATAGTAAAGCGGGACCAGTTTAATTTTATTAATGTTCAATATTCCAAATTTAGGCAGTCTCAATTTTAACGGCACACGAAATAATGAGGGTGTTACCGGGCAACGATTTTTGTTGGCGAATGAGAAACCCTCAAAAGGTACCGGATTTTGGAGAAGATACCGAGACTGTCTGGAATTCTTACCTAACTATGATCGACTTGATAGCTTGGCTTATTTATTAAGTTATGTTAATTTTAATTTGCTTATTTTCTGAAACGGAAGTACTTCCTACTTCCGTTTCAGAAAATAAGTCCAACTGGTGTGAAGTAGGTAGTTGATGCCGCTCCAAAATGTTATTAAATAGATTTTGAGTAACCTCCTTTTTTTCGTAGTCTTCTGACCATGATATTTTTGGTCAATTGGTCCGACAATTGGACCGACACCATGAGACATCCGCCATATTGGTCTTAGAATCTATATGAGAATGATTCGAAGATAATTATGTATTGTTATCCAAACCAAACGGTGTTATGCAAAACTTCAGCTCGATCAGTCAACGAGGAGTGTTTCAAATGTTCCGTGTACACAAATATAATGTAAATTAAAATAAAAGCTTGTAAAAACGATCGTTACCAAGTAATTAATCACAAATATTAAACTCAACGCACATTTGTTCATGTTCAACTAGCTGATCCCCGCGGTTTTACCCGCGTCAGAAAATTAAAAAGGCATACATATTTAAACATAAGCGATACCCAGCGCTCCCGCGACAGCTCGCGCGTGCATGTGGAGCGCGCTATTGGGGTTTTCGAAAATTAAAGTACGCCTTAAACCTTTAGCTATCTTCGAGTGCAAATCCCGTTAAAATCGATCCAGCCGTTGCGAAGATTACTTGAGCCAAACAGATAGACGAACAAAAAATGCATTTTTGTTAAAGGTATCGTGAATACTTTCGTACGCATTGAGTAAAAAGTTGTTATTTTGAAATCACAAACAGACATTTCAATTTTATTTTTTTGTATAGATATCGTTTACATTTCTATGCATCCACATTTAGAAGATCATTTACGATTTAATGTATTTAAAAGCGATGTGTGGGTATTATGTAAAGAAAGGAAATAAATGTTAAAACTATGCGAGATGAAGATTAATCAACATTAATAGTCGTAGCAATGAAAGTTATCGAATGATTGATGGTCCATCTTGATTCATCTATCAGCCTACTTAAATATTTTGTTTATGTTTTTTTTATAACATGTGAGTAGCAAACGAGCTTGCAGTCCACCTGA
>DWPV01004664.1:0-13331 GCA_018251915.1 Urbanus proteus proteus
AAGTTTTTTTATATGATCGAAGTAGCAAACGACCATCCAGTGGCCCCTGCCGTTCATGGACATCACAGATGCGCTGCTACCCCTGAGGACTGAGCTAGCACGCTTCAGATAAATATGTCACACCCTTCAAACCAGAACACAGTGCTTAACACTGCTGTTATAAGGCAGAAATAGTTGTAGTGGTGGTGCCGCCGGAGTCGTACTACATAGTTCTACCTACACATATATGGGAAAATAAAACAAAATCCAAATTCCATTGTTTATTATAAAAATAATTCAAATTTTTATTTGTCTAATAAGGAGCTTAGCTCTTAATGAAAACTAGCTTTCCAAGCTAAACAATAAGTTAATTATATCCTTTAATCTAATTTGCACTTAACTACATACAATTGGTAATTGGTACTGAGTTAACACTTGTTATTCAGTTATTAATAACAATAATTGAAATTTTTGGTAACATCTGGGAGCATGGTAGTGCCCCCGCCAAGTCGTTTTAATCAAACTTTCGTTTTCCACTTATTTAATGTCCATAGGATACGATTTTTAAAAATCATTGCTCACCATATAGTAAAACGTAGGTAATTTATATAATTCTTACGCCTCCTGGAATTCACGACTCCAGTTTAAGCTGTGCGTTCTCTGTCAGTCAATAACTTGTAGGTATAATTTATTTTTAGTAGATAAGTTGAGTTGTAACACCGTATGTAAATAAAATGTCTTTAAAATGTAATAATATATTACAGGCTAAGTAAGCCTCATTTTTAAATTGGTATCATTATATACGTACATTATTTTCAAGGCGTCGTTTCTTAAAACTCATCATAATATACTTGATACAGATGATTGAGTTTATTAAAATTCAACTAAAATAAGACTGTAGTTTAAATCATATTTTCTTACCTTGGCGCTGTTATTATTTCAAAAAACTCCATTTTTAATTGCTAATATTATTTTCTGGGTAGTTAGTAGGTAAGTGTAAGTAAGTAAGGCATGTACTTTTATTTGAAAAATGAAACTAAATTATTACTTTCAAATGAAAACGTGGAGCTTCGTTGTCAGTTATTATGCAACTAGTAGACTAAAGACTACAATAATTATCATAACATTGTAAAAAGCTTGCTACCTACTATTTTAAGGCCCAAAAATGCGTTTGTGCTTATCTTTAAAGTACCTAATCTATTGCAAAATTTTTGTAGCAACCATATCAAAAATACTGAACTATCAAGATATTTTTATCTGAAAAAGTGTGACAGATTTTTTTCAATGATTTAGATTTTTTATGTATCTGAGTGGGGACGTAATAGATTTAGTCGTGTTAGTAGTTTTGAAAATGATAGTTATATAATAGTAATACATAAAGATACATAGCTTTACAAGTAGGTACAAGAAAAAGCTTTTTGGCGGATCGTTTGAATGACTTAAATTTCAATTGACTTCACTTTAAATAATTAATTACGGTTAATTGTTTTAATTTAATTTAAAAATTTAATTGACTGATATAAATGTCATGGTAAGATAAAAATCACAAACTTATATAATGTATTAGCCCAATTAGAAAAAACTATTTTTTTTCAAATAATTGACTAAGTACGTGTTTGATATTTTTTTTAATCCCGTTGTTTAATTTGAATTTTTAAATGAAATACATATCTTATAAGCTTCGACGAAATCTATCTCATTATGATTTTTTAACTCACTAATTTTAATAATTGTTATTCGTGCGCACGAGGCCATAATTTTAAACATTTGCAATAAGCTTCTAATATCTACAGGTGTGCATAAATTTCCATAACATTTAATTAACAACATTAGGTATGCACAAAATTTTACAATACCTTACAATTTAACCGTTTGGTCATGTTGCGAGCTCAACAATTATTATGTAGGTTTCTAATTCTTATTTAAATTATAATACCTTTGTAGGATGGTATGTAGTTATTCTTATAATAAAATCACTAATATTCCACTAAAATACCTAGTAGGTAATTTTAGGGTAATTGAACACATTTAAAAACATACGCCCCGCAACTTGGCACTCTCCACTACGCTGTCCCATTGCAAGAGAGTGGAGTTTAATCTTGAACACATCTTACAAATTACATCATTAACAAGAATATACTTTTAAGACATACAACTGTTTTATTGAAATAAAAATGATTGTAGTAGACTCTATCATTGTGACATTGCGTGTAAACATTTCATTTCATTAATATTGTTGGACTAACAATTTTAACATTTTTCTGGTCAAGAGACTAAACATTCGTTAATAGTTTTCCAATAAATCGTTTCTCTTTGACTGTGACTGAATTTTGTAAATCATGATATGTACCGTGATATGTTGGAAAATATATATTTATCTGGAAATGGAATTCAATAGTATAAATATTGCGTAATCAGATGTTGATGAGTAATTATGGGATTTTATATTGAGATACTTATAGAATTACTCAACCAAGTGGTTATAAGTAATACCTACTTTTAGTAAAGTTGCAGCAAATCCCTTGTTTCCGTAATTTTGGATAGGTACTTAAGTAGGGATGAAAAAATCATTTTATAGCAACTTTTTAATCATGAACACGCTATTTCGGGAATCGAATTCACTTTTGATATAGTAATATTGGCAGTTTTAACATTATTTTTGGTAAAACTATCTTATTAATTATTTCGAAAATAAGCTGAAATATAGTAATTTGAACAAAGTTAAAGATATATTAGTTAAACGATCTTAGTAGTTAAAATTCCTACAATTAGGTAAATTATGTGCTAGGTATGTGATTGTACGAAGATAAAAGTGTTAATTTAAGCTTTACCTAAAAGAAAATACTTAAATAGGAATTAGTAGCTACTAACTATTACTAATTAATATATTATGTACAATAATTAGAAATATTAGAACACGATACGCTTCGATGCCCATTATTCAAAATTGTAAAGGTTTTTTTTAAATAGGTGACGTGTGAAATTTATGTATCAGACACACCGTCAGATTTAGGCGAATAAGCGATTGAAGTGAGAAAATAGTGATGTAATAAAATTGGACAATAAACTTAGTTATGAAGAAATAGTTACCTAAGGAGTAAAGCGATTTTTACCGGGTGCAAATATGAACAATCAGTACTTATAATTATAAGGATAAATGTTATGCACGGTAGTGTGAAGGCCAAGTTTTGATCGTGGTATATCTACCGCACAAATTCTTGCAAAATTTGCGTTACTCTATATAATCGTATTAATTAAGCTGTAGGATGTTTTATCTTTTTTTGATTCCTGCTTTGTCTAATGTTTATCTATTTGTGATAAGTTGATGTTAACATCGTTGGCTCCAAGCGAGTTTTAGATTTTAGACTACGCCCTCACAAAAACGGAATATTGGTTCGTTAAATAGCAGCTCACAAGATTCTTTTAGGGTGGGGCATCCTTATAAAATCTAGATCTTTGGTCCATTGACGTCGTAACTTGTGCAACGACTCACTAGTATCATTGAGACATCTTAACACTGTTTTTTCCAAAAACGAACAAATCTTTGAATTCAGTACTGACTATACAAAATCGTCAGCACGGTTCTTTCTGTCATTGTATTTTTTAGTTCATATATACTCCGCTAGAGGCGCTGCATGTAGATTTATGGGCGACCTCGATTTTAACGATCAACTCGATAAAACGTAAGAAACTCATACAACAATAGAAGCTTTTCGTTCTTCTGAATATCATCAACCTATTACAGTCTTGTTCTGGACACGCATGAGGTAAACACTACACGCACCTTTGAAAACACACATTTGATCAACAATTCTCAAATATCGTATAGTTAAGAGAGATGAACCCCCTTAAGTGCAAGCAAGAAGAACCAACGTTCAAGCCTTTTAAAAGGATCCACGTTATTCCTTAAACATATTGCGAATCTACATTAGGTCCATTCCAACCTTACACCTAAGTTTTAAAAAGTAGATTTTAGGTATAATTTCATAGCCTGCTAGACACTATTTCCAACATTTAAGCAGCTTAAATTAAATGCTAGAATATAAAACAATTTGTTTATAATTACACTCAAATTCAACCGTCTAAACTTCTCTTCACAAAATACCAATCAGAATCACGTCAGCTCACAAAACGTTTATATAAACACATCACTCAAAATAGTGCGAGATGTCCCAAGGTTACAACACATATTCCAGGCCGTGTAGGCCTGTGACCTTTACTAGAAAGTCTGTATGGGTCTGTACAACCCAGTGTACCCACAGAGTCGAGCACGCAGCGCTGTCACCAACATGGCAGCACCAGATAGATCGTCTAACAGATTGGCGCATTCACAAACTAGAAGATACATCTTGTCGCCGTGCGCTGCGACGGACTTGTGCAGGGCTATCTTCCTCATGCCCACGGAATGTGGCAGGTGACGGTACAGCATCCGAGCCCCGGTCCAGTACAGCCAGTTCCTCTCAAAACGCTCGCCGTCGTCTCCTTCGAATACCTGAAATGTTATAAAAGGAAGAGTTGAAAGTCGGTATCAAAATATTTTTACTTATGGTTGGGAACTGATCCAAGAAATTTGACGAAGTTCTATACAGCGTTAAGTTTAAGCGTTTTTCGGAATTACGTAAATAGAAAATGCTGTGACGAATCTGGTGTAGGTATGTACTACAACTTATAGACTTATAGAATGTAATTTTATAAAAACACGGTTTCAGTCCAAGTAAAAGAAAACTTTAAGAAAGTTTTTTGTTTTTTTTCAACTTACGAAATATTTAAACACTAATCCAAAAACAATATCTACGTTGAACATCTATAATTTTTAGTTGCATAGTTTGAATCATATACATAGTTTAGAATCAAGATATTAGGCTACAAAAGTCCAACATACCTTATAAACACTAATAATAAATCCAGTAGTCGGAGTGTGTGACTTCTTCGGACCGCCAGCTAAATCGTTGAATGGTGGTCTGCAAATCATAGCTACTTCGCTGTATAAATCTAGGGTGTGTGCAGCTGAATACCTAATGGTCTTCGGATCAAACTTGGTCAAGGAAGCGCATCTCATATTATTGTAGAAAAGCAATGGGTCTGTCTGTGTGGTGTTTATCACATAGTATGATATGAATGGGAATTCAGCATTCTTCTCCATGTTAGCTAGGAGCATTCCGCCGACCGCCGTGTTCGCTTGAGCAACGTCATTTAGTAACTCCCCAGCAGCTGTTTTCTGTTTGATTAAGGGCTTGGCTAGTGGTGATTCTAATATAGGCTCAATGGGCTCTAAGGGGCTCATCAAATGGGCCAAGATGCAGAGTTTGGGATCGGCCACTTCAAGGATACTTAGCGAGCTGGGGACGTTCTTTGTTGTCATTCCTTTTTCTGGTGTTGGCGGTGGTACGGGCAGCTGGAAATGCGATGACAATAAATTAGTTAAGTTTTATTTGATACTGGTTTTTATAAGGAAGCTTCTGAAGAAAGAAAGTTTTGTGGACATTGACGGAGCTGTCGAAACATTGGCAAAATTACTAATAAGGTGTATATTTTTATGATTTCTGATTAAATTACCAGTGATATCAGAAGTCCTCTTCTTTTAATATTAAAGATTTTAAGGTTTTAAGTTTGAAAGGCTATCTGGTCGGGATTGATAAACAATACCATTTTATAAGACATTTGTGGAGAATTCATTAGATTTATTAACGATGTTCCGTTAAGACAATTCACGTTCATTTTTAAAATGCATTGAATTCGCATTTTTAAAAAATAACTTGCGGGATTAAGAACCTTACCCTAAAACTCATGTGACTCATGACGTATCAGTCAATTCATACCAAGAAGTTGTTACTACTCACATTATTTAAAAATATATTTAATTAGTTGTTTAATAATTAAAATGTCGGTCCTACCGGCACGCCATCAGGCAGGAACCGCTCCAGCGCGTGCGCGGGTATCACGAAGCAGTCTCTCTCGAGGGTCGCGAGGGAGACGGGCTCGGTGCGCCGGCGCTGGTCGTTGCTGGGCCGCTCCCAGCGCAGCAGCGACACCGAGGGCTCCCGCGTCACCAGCGGCTGCGGGGGCTCCGGCTCCGGCCCCGTACCGCCGCCGAGGACTGGACCGCATCTTTCTGAAAACGATAACATAATATTGAGAAGTTGTAACGAAATTAGTTGCAGAACTAATGCACAGACCACGCTATGTTAAGTTTGGAGCAGCTTGTGGTCGAAATAACACATTATTCTTTCGGTACTTAAAAAAAACGTTAACCTACTCTCGAGGAAGATGTTGGGAAACGTAAATACATAAAAAAGATCTTATTAGCCTAGAAAAATCTTAGACCCTTGAAAGCAAAATGCAGCAGCTCTACACTGCTGCGATAATGAAGAATTAAATGTGGCGATGAAGCTACTAAAATTGAACATTCAACACAGTTGTGTTCCCAGAATGCCCAGTTGGGCATTCTACGATCTCTATACCTGTAACTTTTTTTATATCGTTACTTCTGGGTCCAACTTATGGGTACATCTATATGACTAATTTTGATTGCATAAATATCCTGTCATTCTGTGTCTTTATGCTCAAAAGTTCGTTATTATAGGTGGAACAGTTCTTAATTCCGCTGTTGAGCACAAAAGCGTATTCCTATTTTAAAGAAGCAATTTCACGCTGTTTCCTCCTGGTATGACCGGTATGATAAGACGGGATTAGTTAAATTAATCCGATTTAGTATTCAGGTATGACAACGCTGGAATCGGCTTTAAAATTGCTGTTGTATTTGGAGTTACAAATGATTATAACCGGCAATGACAAAATCTACAAATACCTTACATAAACACAGCCGTAAAACACAATAACCATGTGATAAATATTCCTAAATAGAAGTTTTTTATTCCGTGGCGAGTTGTCAGTCAATTGCAGGAAATCTCCTAGCAGCAATGAATCTAAAGAAATGGGTAGTCTCTGCGTCTCCCTGCGGAATTGTCTTTAGTTAGATACCATTGGCACATTGGCTACTACAAATCTCGGCAAACCTAGCTACATCCATGGAAAAGCTCATTGAACTAGGTAGGTACAACTGCTTCACTCATGCATTATGAGGTAACTAATATCAAACGTGGATCATAATTATAGCAATGTAGAACCAAACATAATCGTGACCCCAAATACCTCACAAAAATAGAACTTACGTGCTTCCATTGCATGTTTCCAAAGGCATTTTGGGCGTGATGGCTTAAATTAAAGTGTCATTACAATGTAATTGTTTTAGGCGTGGAGGTCGCGTTTTACAGGAGCATTAATTTATCTTATTTATATTTTTGCACGCATCTGATTTTTACATGACTGTTCGAAAGGGTTATGTTTTTTATCCTATCTTTGTTTGATTGAGTTATTAATTTATGACTTACATCATATTTTTAAACTAACAGACTTTATATTTACGGTATGACTAGCTTTGTATGTTTCTTTGCAGTCTACCGATGGTAAGTAGCCACTGTGGCAAATGAACATCTGTAGTCAACCTCAGATAAAAGCTCTGTCACAGATGCATTACCTACTACTCCTGATATCTAAGTTTCCAACTTCCGCCTCGGATAAGTAAAGGAATACATGCTTTTGCTGCAACCTTTTTTATGTCCCACTGCTAGGAAGAGTCTGCAGCGTATTCCACCACGCTGCTCCAATGCGTGTTGATGGAGGGGATACGGGTTAGTGGCAAACCCGTGTCGAATGTTTTCAAACCGCCAAAATGGTCCCCGACAAGGTTTAGCGACGGTTCAATGATAACAACCGGGACCAACAGCTTAACGTGCCCTCCGAAGCACGGTAACGCGTGTGAAATTTTTGCTACTAGCGGTCACCCATCCATCTACCGACCGCGCCCCACGTTGCTTAACTTTGTAGATCGTAAGAACTACGCAATCCGCAGAGCTATGTAACATGCTGTCATACATGCTTTACCACACGTCAAAATTTTCAAAATAAAGTCAACCTTTTAACTTACAATTTTTCAATGTAGTGGATATGTCCTTATACATTAGGAGACACGACTTAGCAATGGGCAACGGAAGAATGTTGTCCGTCGATATAATATTCACGCAGACATAAATATGTGGATCGGATTCTGTTATTGCACTCATAGCTATTTTGAGATTAGCGTTAGTTAAAACTGGCGTGTACTAGTTGTTAATAATATCATTTGTCTGCTGATGGTTATGATTTTATTTTATAAAACTAATCTCATGTCATCTACATTTTTTATATGGGAGTAGCATTCGAGCCTGCAATCCACCTGATGGTAAGTGGCATCTGCCTCTCATTTGTAATCAACCCCAGATAAAAGCAGTGTTATTTGAGGTCACAAATGCGTTGTTACCCCTGAAAAATAAGTTGGTACGCCTTGAATAGGTATATCTCCCTGACCGCACCCTTCAAGTCCTATTAGATAAAAGTAGGTGTGGCGGTAGTGTCACCGGAGTCGAACCACACGGCTTCTACCACCTTCAACATAATACCAAACTTTACATAATACCAAAACAAGACGTTTGCAATAACTTATGCAGATTTTAACTGCTGCTGCTTGCCACGGGTCTTCTCTTAAAGAGAGAATAAGAATAATACTCAACTATGCAAATTTCTACACGATATGTTTCTCCACAGTAAAAGCTAGTACCTAATTAGGTAAATTGTAACTTCAACACATAGTTAGAAAATCATAGGCACCTGGATTTGATCCTAAAGCCTTGAAATGCGCGCACGAATTTATAACTTAACATATTAATTCTATTACTTACTCTTTCTCTTAAATAAAAACATAAGAACTCTTGAAAAAAATGAAAATCTTGATAATCTCTTCAACATTAAGTAGACATTTCAATATAATATGGTCTAATTCATTTTTATGTAATCACTATATAAAAATAAATTAATTTGTCAGATGATTCGCCAAGTGAGTAATTATGATATTTGATCTTATCTGTCACTGGTACATTATGGTAAATATGAGATGACATTTGTCTAGCATTGATGAATTTGGCTTGGAAAACAGGAACAGTGGGAGTGGATTCTTGATCTTAGTTTATCATGTTTGAATAGATAAGTACCTATGTATTTCGAAGTCGGTTAATTATAAGTATGTTGTTTACAAACTAATGACGTCAATAATTTGTAATCAGACGTGGCTTATTAAAACAAAACATAATTTTAAGAGGTTTAACAAAACTTAATTTTAAAAACTTAAACAATAACATTGATAAGTGTCTTCTAACAAGATTGACTTTTTGTTTTAAGTAATTAAAAAATAGATTGTTTCTGTGTGTGATTTTGTAGTACCTATTTACTTCTCTTAAACGATACTAAAACTGAAAAAAACACGCGGTGTTTAATGTTTGTTTGTTTATCTGAGCTAATCTTGGAAATGGTTGCAACTAATTTGCATTAATTACACTTTTACGGGACGAAAAATAACTATACAAACAGAAACAAACGTTAGTCTTAGAGATAAAGACTATCAAAGATAATAAGACAACTAGATCAAACCGCATCGGCATTTTAATGAATATTAGTTAAAAAACAACCGCTTAAAATAAAACGCAGTTCGTTTGCTCCCAACAACCGGAACCGGCTGAAACTGGTGTGACATAAACCATAAATTACCAAACGCGACAAAAAACATATGTTTGGCGCGCAAATATAACTTTATTGTTTACCTGTGCCGTCGTTGTACTGGGCGCTGGCTCGCGGGGCGGAGAAGAACAGATGGGTCCTGTAGTGATGTTCCTCCATGCAGGAGTACCGATCCCGGTCCCGTCGCTTCGCGTTGCGACCTGCTCCGAGCGCCCCCTTCGCTTTCCCGCCACCCCCGCTCACCGACACCGTCTTCTCAGTGCTGAAGTTCTTCCTGAACATCAAATTCATCTTGGAAGCTTGCCACGCGCCGTCCCGCTCGCACAACACTAGTGGTGGTCGCTTATAGCGTTTCTACTATATCGCGTGTAGAAAATAGCAGACGCTATTTTTTCGTTCCTTTACGAATACCGTAGTATCAGTGCAGCATGGCGGTAGAAATTGCAATCTCAGCAACTGTAGTCGTAGGTAATGTTTATATCTTCTAGAGGTTTATCTTGTACACTCATGCAGCACTCAGCATGCAGCTCATACTGCACTCATGCAGTTATAACTTCCCAACGTCAATTGGAAACTAACCAATGTCGCATACCGCAGTCGTCTTCAGCTCATCCACGGTTATTTGTATCGTATAGTTTTAGCACTTTGTTCCACTTTTAACACAGAAAATAGCACGCTATATTACATAAGGGTTATAACCACTTCACTTCACTAGTACCGTCTAACGCTAATTAGACAAGCCAAGAAATTAACCCAGCTATATTCAGACGCGTTGCGTCCCTTTCAGACAGTTTTAGTATTAGTGTTTGTACAGTTTGAACGCATGAGACGTTAAGCAGACAAGATGATCACAACTCATTAGTTAAACAAAAACTTTTATTTTTGAGTTGTAAAATGAGGTTAGCGTTTTCATTCATTTCGTAAGTAATAAATGCTTCGTCTTTTGTGACACGTTATATTACGATAAGTTTAAAAACAAAAACCATTAAAGTAACAAAACATTATATTTAAGACATATTTTTAAAGGAGGTACAGGAGTAGTCTTGAAGAGGTAGACTTTAGTTCTTAATAGCTGTGCTATTAATGACTCTTTCTTACCTATGTTGTATGTTCCTGTGTGTTACCTACGTTGTACCTCACTTCGCCTCTGTGCTGGTGATTTTTTAGTTAGTTAGCGATGTCCATTAGTAGGCTTAATTAAGGAATACCTATTAGTTGAACTACAATACTTTTTCCTGCTGCACTTAATTTAAATACCTACGTTATGATAGAGGGACGTCATATTTTTTTATTAAACTACATCAGTTTTTATAAATATATTACGAATTACGAATATTACGAATGTTAAAGCATAATTTATTTACTGTTCTTTAAAACTAATATTTCCCTTGAGTCATTTTATTGTGAAGCGATACTGCTACCTAATCATTTCCAATAATTCAGTGCCGTAGCCATAATCGCTTCGTAAGAATTCAAATGAAATAGTTTTCGTGATACTCGCAAGTTTGATTTATTGGCGTTTCATTAGGCACATATAGTCACTAATACTACAATGCTCTGCTTGTTCCGGGTTCGTTACTTAAACGATGAAGGAACACATCTAAGGGCGTGTTCCCACTATGTCGTAACGATTAATTTACCGTTGGAGGCCTGTCGTCTATAGCTGTTCCCATTAAAACGATTGTGTATCGTCAAAACTTTTTATTGTTTAACGACTATCGTATCTAGCTGTTCCTATTGGATCAGGACGACATTTTATCGTTTCACGGCAGTCGCTTTGTCAATATGTCGTCACTGCAAAAAATGTCGTAAACGACAGTAAATCATGTAGTTCAAACTACACGATTATCTGTCGTTAGGATGCAATGGGAACGCGCCCTAAACCTACACTGCTGAGTGTTCTATAATAGTTCACGTGGTCTTGCGGGCTTTACTTGGCCAGCGTGGTATAGTATTGTTTAAACCCCTCAGACTCTTAGAGAAGACGAGCTCAGCAGCAAAATAATAATGGGTTGATAATTTACATAGACCAGCCATTCTCAAAGTGTTTACGGGTGCAAGAGCCTTTACGGGTGTTCCGCGCGAATACTCCCATTAGATTATTTATCTTTTATTATAATATACACAGAGATTTATATATAATCAAGATTCGCCCGTTCCATACTTCAGTCGCGCGAACCTATGTTTGCCTTTTAATTAGATACTTTCGCTAGACTGCGGCTCGTGTGACAGAGAACAAACTATATCAATTACATAATGCAAGAGCGAGATAACTGTAACTATCACTACACCGTCTTTTCTTCAGCAGTTACGCAAAACGTAAACAGTTTTTGAATGCGCAGGGCCTACCTATGGTAAAAATCTTTGAATATACACTTATATTGTAACATGATTACCTATTATTAAAAAAATGCACGTATTTTTTTGTTTATTTTGAAGCTCCGTCATAAATTTCGCTTTTCAAAAGAGCTCCGCCTCCAAAAAAAATTGAGAACCACTGATTTAGAAGCTATCTTAGTGTGAATTTGCGTACGAAAGGCGTTTAATTCAAAAGATGTTTCTGACCTACCTTTGAATCACTGCCATATTTTAATTAAACTCAAAGACGGCCATTACGTATGGATATAAACGGACATATAAATAAACTTCTAAGCGCATTAACTCTTGAACGTCAAAGTAAGTTCCTCAAAGAGAAATCCGGGCCGACTTGAAAAGATCCTATTAAATTAAATACAGCAGACCAGAGTCAGAACATTTGATTTCTGCTTTTAATAATCTTCTTTAAGAACATTTTATATTTGTAAGCAGTGGAAGATATGTCTCTTTTGAAAAATAAGTCATTTAAAGTGGAAAAAGTAAACGTGTATGCAGTCCACATGATGGTAAGTGGCAACTGACCATTGCCATGTAAAATAATCAACCCCAAATAAGATTACAGTTCTATCAGAGGTCGCCCATAGAGACGCCACGGATATTTGGAGCGGTTAACATTGTGGATTAAGCAAAATGCTGGTACTTGCGGAGTCGAATTACGAAGAGTTATAAAATAATTGTAGCGGACGAGCATGCAGTATACCTGAGACCGTTATTACGAGTTTATTACGTTTAGGGAAACGTTCCTCGTTTACGTTTGGGCCCATACATCTACAGGCAGCGCTCCTAGCGGACCGTTTACGTACTAAAAATTTACTATGAAAAAGCGGACGTAAACGTAAACCGAGATCGTATCAAAAAAACCTAACAAATTCGTACTAAGGGTGCTGATGGTAAGTGGCAACTATCGACCACGAATAACTGTAATCAGCCCCAAGTAACTATGTAAGTAGAGTCGTCCACAAGGTCAAACTCAGCACCTATGCGACGTTGAGCTGCTTCAGGTAGAACTTTTATTGTACGTTGGCAAAAGTACTTCAACGCCCCATTTTTGTCTCTTATCCAGTCTATGACAATTATTAATACAATACTGAAACTCCAGTTTTAATATAATTTCGCGTGGCGGAACAGTTATCGTACCGGTCTGACGCGTAAAGGGTCCTGGGTTCGATTCCCGGCCAGACAGACATCTGAATGATGAATTTAGATTTCTGTTCTGGGTCTGGGTGTTTGTAATTTCGTTTTCGTGTGTCCATGGCACCCACGACACAGGAGAAAATTCTACTGTGGGGCTATATGCGTATAAAACGTTTAAAATAATGCAACGCATGCAATTTATATATTACTAGTATTAACCCGCAGCTTCGCTT
>DWPV01004665.1:0-13331 GCA_018251915.1 Urbanus proteus proteus
GTCTTTTCTTTAGCAGTTACGCAAAACGTAAACAGTTTTTGAATGCGCAGGGCCTATCTATGGTAAAAATCTTTGTAAATAAGTATTAATATTGCAATAATGTTTTATCATAACTCCGTCGTAATCTTACGAAACAGAAAATTAGGGGAGATTCATTCAATAAACAGATTTTCTATTCCTTACGCTTTGCACGTCCTTAATATAATCCTTCGCAATAAGAACCGCGACTAATTTACAGAAAACAACTTAAGAGAAGAGAGCTTTGTCTATAAACACTTAATATATTAGAACGTTAGTGCTAGTTCCATTTTAAAAACATTGTTCGAAAACACTAGGTTAGCTTCATCGTTTACCTAGATACGCTTCCATTTGATAATGAAGTGTTTCCTCGCATTCTCCATTCGTGTCGTGGCCTTCTTACGGTGAGAATTCACGGAACGGGCGAACTTGCTCGCGGGTAATGGTGGCTCTTAGCAAATGAAAACTCGATTTTATGATGCTTTCCGCTGAATTACGGCGCGGTAGACACCGAAATTATTGTAATTGGATGACGTCTCACGGTGAGACTTGGGTGCGGTGTTCATGGGGTCTCAAAGAAGGAATATGTTGAATTATGTTAATATTCATAAAATTGTTTTGTATGTGTTGTTGTGTTGATTCCCCATTCGGTGGTTGTTACTTAGGACTCATTAATGTTTCTGTAAGACATGGAATATTAATTTTTGTGTCATAACTATAATATATTATTTAAAAGCGATATTATGATTTTAATTTATAATTTTGACATTAACACTTGAGTTCAATCGACAGAAATCGTATGGAAAAAAATCTAAATTAATTTTCTTTGTCAAAATATTTGCATACTATGTAGTATTTATGTGTCCATGTGTCTACGTATCACAATGCTAAATACATGTTAATGATTCCAGGGAATGCATGTCATGTACTCGGAGCAGACTCAGTATCGCAGCAGTCAGCCAACGAGCACGCAGCCAGAACACCAGTCGGCAGTGTCGCCGGCCCACCACCAGCGATCGAGGAAGCGACGCCTGCTGAGCCCGCAACACACGCAACTGGTGGCGGTAGCTCACCACGCGGTGCCCGACAACACTATATATAAGGTATGTAACACCATCTGGTTCACGGCTTATGCGTAAAATAATAAAGTGATATATCTGTTTGTAATAATTAGTGCACTCGTTACTCAAAGCATTTGAAAATATAATTATATTTTGTTTGTCTTTCAGTCTTTTCGTTTTAGGTAATTTTTGATACGACTGAACCAATTTTAATAGTTTTTCTTTTGTCATTCACTTAATTCAATTACGATCAGCTAAATTAGTGCCGGCTATCACTTGTGTATATCATGTTACATTTTCACATTTTTATAAGCTCAGTGTAATCGCGGTACCCAGCTAGAATAACATAATACAGGTGTTATTTGTATGCGATATATTTGTATGTATCGTGTTTGTATCGTCTTCGGTTGTATGTGAATACGAACGTTGTTTGATAATGGATTTTTTGGTCAAATCGTATTTTCAGTTATAGTCCGGCTTGATTGAAATACTTCCTTTATTCATAACTATAACAATATGAGTCTTTGTGATGATGACTGTCGTCTGATGTCCACACATTACCATTTGTCATATAAAAATACCCCCAACGTTTATTGCCAAACATCTTAACTATAGCTACCGGAGCTACATTGTATGATTGATTCATTTTGGAGCAGTGGAATGTTGGCTAGGGATCACATTGAATTTTTACGACCGTTTGCTAGACGGAAAAGCAATGAAATATGTACCTACGAAAACTCAATTTTCTTGTCAAGCTTTTCATTTTATTTCGTACTCCATGCTAATACTACGTATTTACGCTTATTATTTATTATCAATTTACTCTTTCACACATAAACTACGGAGTGGAATTATCTGAAATTTGACACACAAATAAATTTAAGATATGTATTTGCACATAGGATACTTTCAACCGCAATCGATGAGGCCCACGCGGGCCGGGTCGCGGGCATAAAATCATACTACCTTAAAATGTAAAAGCTATAGGTAAATTCACATTGTACTTATGTAAACTGTGTATTTTATGGACGTAACGTGATAAATGGGTTATTTCGAAGCCTAGCTGGTTTATACAAACAAATAAAACTGATGTTTCTGTTTCTGATTTCATACTAACAATTTTTTACTCAATGCATTTGAAAGTATACATGGTACCTATAACGAAAATGTTTTTTTTCATCTGTCTGTTTGGCTGAGCTAATTTTCTAAACGGCTGGACCGATTTTGACCAAACTTTCACTGGAAGAAAGCTGAAGGTCTAAGGTGTAACATAGGCTACTTTAATTTTTGAAAAATCCATTGGAGCGCGCTCCATACGTACGCCATCGCCGGAGAGCGGGATGACATTTATGTTTAAATATGTATTATTTTTACTTTTTAAACGCGGGTGAAACCGCGAGAATCAGCTAATTTATAAATAAGAATGTTCGCTTCACTATATCATACGTCCCAGTCGGATTATCATGAAAGTATCTTCCCATCCAAATGTAGAAGTGAATGAAGTATATACCAATAGATGTTTCATACGCCCTGTCGCGCACTAAGTTCCGTAACAGACAGCTGACAATTTATAGACATCCCTTAACTTGTTTCATGTCGTGTTGGTATTCCATTGCCAGATAGTAAACGATAAACGATATTATTATCTTGTGAAACATAAAAACAAACATATGGTACGAGTTTGCTGTAAAACAAAAAAGAAGTGTGTTCTACTTCTCAACATATTTTAATGTTTTAGCACTATCTACCTAACCTCAATTATTGTTGACCATAAACCATGATTGTCTACTGCAGAGTATGGATCTCTTCTCAGAATGACTTTGAATTAGATCCTAATAATAGTATGCATGATTAGGACCCAAAGCTTTCTATGTAAACTGATGCCTAGGTGTCCTTACTATGTTTTGCTTCACCTTTAAAGTTAGTGATATTTCAAATTTAATATGTTATGTGATCAGCTCATTCAGTTCTAACTTCTAATTATTGATATTTTTCTCTTTTACTCTCTACTATTTTCTCGTCGACTGAAAGACAAGTGTCTTATATTGAGTATTGGAAAAAGATAATGGCCTAATGCGTTCCACATAATATATCGGTAGACAAGATAAGGGCGAACAGACGTACTTGTAATGAGACGGTGCGGCCGCTACGTTCAACATTATTTTTGTTACTAGTTGATCCTCGCGGTTTTACCCGCGTAAAAGAAGTAAAAACGTACATTTTAACTTAAGTGGTACCCGGCCGTACCGCGACTTCGCGCATGCATGTGGAGCGCGTGCTAATGCATTTTCAAAATTTAAGTGTCCTATGTATATTTATTATGTTTTTTACTAAAAATAAATCATTATAATATAATGTTTTTTAGATTATATTGCAAGCATAAAACTCAAGTACTTAATTTATGATTAACATAAACGTCCGTATATTTGCGTAGGCAAAATAAAAAAAGATGATGTTTTGATTTAAATTACTTGGAAGTTATTGCGATTAAGTTAAAATATATTGTATGTTAAAATGTATTGACGTTGCAGTTAACCTTGCCACTTGCCAACGAAACTTTACCACGTTCGAAATGTGCAAATATTTTTAATAAAAATAACATTCAAACCGGTTCGTTTAGATCGGAATTAATGCAACTATTAATATAACTTACTAGCTGATCCCCGCGGTTTGACCCGCGTTTAAAAAGTGAAAAGGAATACATATTTAAACATAACTGAAATCCCGCTCTCCCGCAAGGAGGCCCGAGAACGCATGGAGCGCGCGCTAATGTTTTTTCAATAATTTAAGTAGCCTATGTTACGCCTTAGACCTTCAGTTATCATCCAGTGAAAGTCCCGTCAAAATCGGTCCAGCCGTTTAGAAAATTACCTCAGCCAAACAAACAAACAGCCGGAAACGTGTATACTTTCATATGAATTGCGTAAAAAGTTGTTATTTTGAAATCACAAACAGACACTTCAATTTTATTTATATGTATAGATTGATATACACAACCGCAAGTTGCGTAATGGCGCGGCCTGAGGTCATTATGCTAAACCGCGCAGAATATTGGTGTTTAACCGTATCCAGTACCAATTTGCTATTCCCTTTATAGCTTACATCTTGTAATTGGATATTAACCAATATAGGCTTGCGCTAATCTACTTATCTATGGTATTATAGAGGTGTAGGTTGTCTGTTCACTTGTGTGTTCGATAATAGTCACGCAAATCCTGCTTTATCTTTTTTTATGAGTCTTATTCTATTATAATAAGTGAGAGATAAAAACTAATATGTAATATGTATGTTCATAGTCAAATTGTCTATCTACATAATATAGAACTTAATGCCAATCATCGTTATTTTATATAATTATACAATTTAATGTCTCGTTCCATGCGGACGAAACCACAGGGAGAACCTTGTATAGGTACACTATAATGTAATAGAAATCGTATAATATTATGGAAGTACTAAATGGACATATAGCCCACCGTATGTTTATGGTTACTGCCGATTGGGACCGCCTAAAATCCTATACTAGCAGAATAGCTCTTTGTGGAATTAATCTATCCCTAATACCTGCTGAATTTAGATGTTAAAAATAACAACGTGCTTAAAATAGGTTCTGTTTGGTATTAGATCATATTATTATGTTGTTCAAATGACATTTGTCGAGACAATAAATTATGTATGTATAATACCGCATATGATGTCGTCATCGTACCGGTCTGATACGCTGAAGGTTCCGGGTTCTTTCCCCACGCACAAATTTTCCGTTGGTCTGTATGTTTGTGTATTCGTATAAATGAATACATATACATATGTAGAATTGTAGATGTATCCGTGTCAACCATGACTGTATTATTTTCTTTCGCTATAGAGTAAAGACTTATACGAGAATTTTTTTATATTGCTGAAGTTACAAATATTATTACTTGTATGCAGGGCTGTTCAAATTACGGCCTGCGGCGTGATGTTCTAGACTACTGACATCCTATTCTTATATGGGATGACAATACATAAGATATTCGTTACTGTGTGTAAGGACACACATAAGGATGTAAAGTGAATTCTTAGGGTTAATCTAATCGAGCCTGGACACACCGAACATCCTTGTACTAATGTATTCACAGTGCAGGTCAATAATAATGTTGTCAACTGTTTTCTTCAATGTTGTGTTGGCATTGCGTCGAGAGATTTTTAAAAGCCAACCGTGGAAATGTTGATTGCATTGAAATTCTCAACGGCCGCCGACACTCTGGTTAGGTAAACGTAAGTTACTGTGGTATGTTGTGTTACTAGTTTTATTTTACTGTAAGTTGCAGTGCAAACAAGAATTGATTTTATTTTAAAGCTAAATTAATTTAAGCTAATTTTGACCTAATTCCTGGAAATGACCTTATTGCTTTATTCATAGACATGGATCAGGCATGTTTCTTATAAAAACATTTTTATTCTGTTGCTTTCGTATGTATGTTCTTTATGTACACTTAGCGTTCTAGTAAATAATAAGATAAATATGTTTATTTGTGACCCTTGTCAGATATAAAAATACAATAAGGTAAAACTTAATTCTCGGTTGGTCAACTCAGGGTGGATGAAAAAAAATGGGCAGGTGTAAACATTAAAGAAGGATATTGTTAAAAACAACCCGATAAAGTAACTAACAAGGTCAATAGTTCTTATATAATGATATTCTAGACTTGATAGTAAAAAGTAACTTTTGTATAAAAGTAAAATATACAAAATATAACCATTATTTACGGAAACAACATCTTATGTCGAAAGTTTAGATACTAATATTCTTTACTAAAAATATTATAGTTTTTCTATATTGGTATTCTCCACCACACTGTTTTCAAATATTTATCATATACAGCGATACGTCTGATAAGATGCTTTGACAATGTCAAGATAATACTACGATGTATTTCTATACATGTCTGTCAGTATCGTTATGGAATATTTGCAATGGCGCACCTTTTCTCTAATATTCCTATTGTTATCATCTACCTATGTAATCTGCATTATCTGTTCATTGTATATTCGTTGAAAATTGTTTCACGTGACAGAAGAAACGTAAGTACAATATAATTGCCAACAAATTAAAGAACGGTACAAAATTTCGCAAAGTGAAATTAATACAGGTGTAGTCTGTAGAAATGTAGAAAATCATATTTTCCTCTTTTTGTAGTCTGTAGAAGTGTATTTAATTTTCCCGTAAAGTCGCTTGGTATTTCAATAAAAATTGTACGTGTTATTTTTCATTACCTTTCAAATGAAAAGTAAATTCTACACAATTCAGAGAATATCGCAACCTTTCGGAATTGCGTGGGTCGCACTCGAACGGAGCTCTTTCACGTAATGGATTTCATTTCTCCTCGCTGTGTGTTTGTTGACTGTTATGATTTCCCGGGAGTGGGAATACTGGAAAGTATAACTGGCCGTGTAGCCGGTACCGCCGAGGCCTCGGTGGACGTCATAAATTAATGTTTATCTTGGACGCCCGTCGACGGCTTGATCGATTGCCCCCTCATCAATATTTCACGCTGAATGGGGACCGCTTCATTGTGCCAAGTTTCTACAGATTCCACAGTTCGCTTCGCTGGTTTTTGTTTGATAATAATAATACGCGCTTTTCATTTTTCAACGTTGATGGAGACTGACTCACCTTGATCACTCATCTGTTGTGCCTCTTTACCAAGTCGTTTAGCCATAAATTTTCCTAAATGCAAAATAAGCAAGAACATTCGTGTAAAATATTTGGAACCTACTGTCTTGTCAAATATCAAACTCTAGAAGGAAAACTAGTAAATAGATTGAATATTAATAACGGGTATTAATCCTCGGGAGTAGAAACGCATCTGTGATTGATTTCAAATTATTTAGATAGCGTTCTACATTAACTTGCTTACGGGTGACCACATACATATTTACGCCTTTATTTTATACCATGTTATGCCTTTAAACGTATGAACCCTAAAATACTTTTAACTGGTATTTTTATTATTTGTACAAGTACATAACTTGTTTACATTATTCTTTTTCAGTTTACTGTATTATTTTTGTGAATACAAAATAAAAATGAGGGTTCAATATGATCAGATATCAGATGCAATATGTATAAATTTCGTATTTCGATGCTTGCGTGTATTAAAAACAGCATTAAACTTAAGCGGAGATGCATGTAAAACGAATGTTAAATATTAATATATTCTGTAAAGCAGCCATAGGTCCCTATCACATGTTCGAATTGCGCAACCTAAAGTGAACAGAGTCGCGTCGCAGTCCGGCCTCGTCTTAAAGCAGATAAGCTCAAAATGCAGAATACATTATATGTGTGGAAAGAAGTGGATAATCCAATATTCAGTGGTTGTAAACCTTTGCTTATTGCATACGAGACATTGTTTAAATATTTAATGATCCTGTCCTTTTTTGAGCTCTTGAGAAAAAGGATTGCGGTCAACGGTCGCTTATTCAAAGTCATCTTGAATTACTTTGTTGTCGTCAACCTATTATTTTCCCACTGCTAGGCACGGGTCTTATCTCATGGTGAGAGGAATTTACGCCTTAGTCCACCGCGCTGGCTAAAATTAAATTACTGAGACGTTGAGAAAAACAGCAATTATTTAGAAACTCCAGATAAAACTTTCATTTTACTGAGATGCATATTTATGTATCATTTTTATAATTGAAAAAATATCTACACCTTACATAACCTGGAATAATTTATCACTCAACAAATGTATTTGAAAATTGCTATGGAATTTATTTTGTGTTACACGGTTGACTGCCGCTGGTTTCTCGATTATCGAAAACTCTGTAAACGCAGGCGCATCTGTCGCTCTGTACCGTTACCGACATCTGGGCCACTTTTGAAAGTAACACCGTCTTGTTCTCGCTTTGCCAAAATTACATTGTAGCGATACGGCGCGCTGCTATCGGTACTATTTTGAAATTTTCGACTTTAATGTTTTTAGTAGGTGAAATGGCGTTTTATTTCATTTACTACGCAATAATAACGTAATGGTCATTTTTATTCAGTGTTTGTAATATACGAAGTTACATCTATTTTAGGCGGCTTTGGGGTTTAAATGAAAGGGCTCCCTGCCACACCTATTTTAATACATATATCTGGTTTGAAAGGTCGATTACAGACATCTAATTCAGAATTACTAAAAAAATTGCTGCCAGTGAACTCATTTAAATAAAATAGGTAGATTACTCACCGTCTTGTATTTAAGTGAAGCCACAAAACTACGCTACTTTCATGTATTTACACGCACACTTACGCAAAAGTAGGGTAGTTTTTTGCCGGTACCTTTAGTTAATTTACGCGCACATAATCACTTTTATAACCCGACTATTTTAAAAAGTGGCTTAATTCTTTTGTTAGGAATGATAGATCTACCTACTTTATTTAGCTGAGCCAGTGAATCTATTTTATAATTTACTGCCTTTTGTTCAGGAAAACACGAATGACGTAGACGCTCGATACTCGTACATGTATGCAATTTCCTATTCCTCATTCGTCGTATTAACACAAATCAAAATTATTTATCACAGTGCGGTATTGTTCTTGGTGCACAAAACGTGACATTTCATACCGTGGCTGGTTTTGCAACCATTTGCGGGTATTATGATCGTTACCTAAGTTGATGTTTTGTATTCTTCTTTATCGACGCTCTCAGGTCTTTCGTGCCAGGTTCATATGGATTAGGGTTGTCAACGCACGAGTATATATAGGATTATTATAATATATTTTAGATTTACTTATTGTATTATTTATCTACTGTTGAAAAAGTGTAGCACGCAAAGTACTAGTGTTTTGTTAATGACATTTATTTATCAAGTTGGACACATTTTTTCTGTACCCATGGAATTTAACTTTGGTTGATTGTAGCAAAGCAAATATCCCTTTACGGTACCCAAACGGTAGTCTTTCCTAAATGCAAGAAAAACCAAGTATAATTTCCATGCAAACAAATGTACATATACTGTCTGTATTAATTTTATAAACTAGTTATTATATTTTTGTACCTTCCTCTTAAATGTTAATTAATCATGTGTTGGCAACCCTGAAGACATACACGTTACGTTGCAAAACGCTGCGACGACGCAATTCGTGTGTGCAAGATACTGTTTGGTTGCCAATACGTTTTTTGTGGATTTCGTCAACGTTTTATGGACGATATGGCTTACAATTACGAGGAAAACGAAGCAAAACAACCTTATAACATACCACTCTCACACACACACACCACCTTGTAGTTCCAAAACAACGGCGTTTTAACTTCCGTCAATTAGCGTACAGATGAGCAGGTGTATAGTTTCCCGAAATCGTTTGTTTTTGTGTACTTGTATGTACAAAACGTTCAAAATATATAGAAATTGTATATTTTTATGCTCGCCCCTTGCTCTATGTACGTATGTCAAAAATTATGTTCTCCGTGCCCCCAGGTAATTGCGTCATCCGTTTCAATTATACATGTATGGAGAATTTTATAAAATGGGATGGAGAACACTTATGTTCTCAAACGATGATGTCAGGACTTTTTTTCGGATATTTAACTCGGAAAATGCGTATCTTTACGTTTGTATGGTATTCGAAATGTCAATTTATATGATGGTAATATCATAAATATTGAAACGAAAAATACAAGCTGCTTTTTTGCAAAAAAATAACACTCCACATATCCGAATAATCGGAACACACACATATTCGGAATGGATTTTGTATATCTAAGTAGTGATGGATTTACCTCGCAGTGGACTTACAAAGGAAGTTATACTATGAAAGATAAAATAAATGGATCTGTAATCAGGGATTCAGAGATAGACACCCCATGATCGACGTACAGACAGCGGAGGCATAACAGAGTCCCGTTTTTATCCTTTGGGTCTTCTTTTTTAGTATGAAACTAAAAAAGATATTCCGAAAGTAGTTACTACGTAAATGTCCTAACCTATTCTCCGGACACGTGGCGTGTTAGCAATACAACGTGGTCATATCATAGACAATACATGCGCATTCGCTAAACATTTCATGTATATATTTTGGTTTTCATTCTTAGTCTAGATTTCAGTAGGCGTCATTTATACGCGCATAGGTAATAAAGACAAACACGTGATAGGGGAACGTGGATTTTTTTTGAGAATATTTTGAAGATCTTTTAACAACTTTAGTATAGATTAAATTGGAGTGTCTGAATTATAAAAAAATGCTTTATTCGACGATCAAACTACTCGTAAAAAGTCGTATTTCAATTAAGGACAATCAAGCTTAAGGACTATTTTTGAATTTATAGATTTTTTCTTTAATGAGAGAGATGTACAGTCTAGCCAGTCTAGCTATACTATATTGATTTTAATACCTGAAGTTTGTCAGTGTTCTTAATGTATTTACATTATTTAATTTGTCTTTAGAAAAGAATCGCCTCCTCGCCAGTACTGCTTCAAATAATACATTTTTAAACAAACGAACTGATTTGTTTGTTTAAAAATGCCCATCATTGAAATGCTCTGAAAACGAGACTTCTCATTAATATTTATTAGGTTCGAGTTTATCTGCGATTGCTACACACCGTTGAAGTCAAGAATAGATCATAGATTCTAGATGTGAACACGTGGCCCCGTGGCGAGATAACGTGAGGTGCGGCGGGAATATATTACTGACTACTGAGATACTACTGACTGGATTTATTTGTGGATAGGTTCCCTTTCAATTTGTTTTGCTTGCATTCTAATCGATTTCGGAAATTGATTTATGTATGTGATTCCTCATAAGTATGATGAAGTCTGATGAATTCGTTCATGACGGTCTGAGCTCTTCTTTTTCATTATTGTTGCAGAGCGGCTATTAGTATTCACTATTTATTAGAACAATCAGTTTCATTACTCAGACCTTGTGATAATAGTAATTTATGATGTAGTTCAATACTGTAGCTAAGCTTATTAGATATGAAATTTTTTAAAATACTTTAACTGTAGTAAAAGTGTCCGTATATCCACGCTGATTTAGCAAGATTTAATTTCCCACTTATATTTTTTTCTTTTTTCGGAAACATATGACGACCCATGTAAATCGTCGTTCAAGATCGACATAAATATGCTTAAAATCGATAAACAGAGATGCACTGTTTCATACTCATGGATATTATTGTCTAGATCTTCAGTATAGGTGCACGTGACTTCACAGGACAACGTGAGAACAGCCGGGAATACATTACCACCCTGATGTATTTCTGAGCACGTTCGCTTTCCATTTCATGTTTATGTCGCAACGTGATTTACTCGAAATATTACCTATCTATTTCTAGTTTTCTTTTCCAACGTAGATTGGTTCGACGTCACACGCGAGGTCAACATTGAACGCGAAAACAAGTTGTTTGTAGTAACGTGGATTTGTGAGATTCTTGTTTTTATACGATTTGCAAGTAGGCGATTAGTAAATGTTTGTTTCAGGTGTGTGATGTAAAGTCAGTTTGATAGCACTAGTTAAGTAGACTGCTATGATAGCTGAAGGTAGATAGTAGATCCAGAAACCATCTTAGAAATATAAATTATGTTGACGATAAGGCTATGATTGTAGTGTATGCTCTACAGCGATCATTTTCGATAAATCATCATAGTCGAAAAATATAAAAAGTGAGAAGGAAGTGACAAAAATAATAAAGAAAATTTTCCATTTTATTTTCGGTTTTGTAGGTAAAAATAATTGTCGAATCATATTATAGTTAATTGAACGTTGTACCTACTCCACACACTTTAAGAAATACAGTAATCAGATAAATATAAATGAGGTTTCACAATTCCACATGGGACGAATAATGTCACGACAGGACTGTCAGGGAATACACGAATTTCAATTTCGTGTTTTATTTTCACGCAGATTTTTTGGACGAGGAACAAGGTCAATGTTTGAACGAACAAACAAGTCACGTCACAAAATTTCAGTTAATATACTTGTTATAATATACGAGCAAATAACCTATTTCTTTGAAGAGACTTTATTAGACGAGGAAAATAACCAATCGTGTTGTTAATTATATTGTTTACGTCCCGTGAAGCTTGTTTTCCTGAAAACATGAAAACCTTATTATTTTGTTGTCATGGTATTACGAAAACCAAATTGTAGATATCGATTACCAATAACAAAGAGAACAGAACTGAATAATTGTATGCTCTGTTTCTGTTTTTGAGTTTAATCATTTCGGTCATTTGTTGCTATGTGCCAAAAAAAGCAGTTTGATCGTAAGACGTTATACAGTCCAACATCATTCGAAAGGTATTGTTGTCATTGTATCAAATAAATCGTCATGTTTTTGTACAAAAACTATCGAGGTCCTGTATAAAAACATTGTAGCGGAAAAGGTGGAAAGTCTGAACGAGTCTGAAAGAATGACCGTAAATTTGAAATAGAAAAAAAATACACTATATTCGCCGATTGAAATAGCACCGTGCACAAATACACCGAAGGTATAATTTGATGTTGACGACGGTATGATGTAATACCGTTTGTTTACGCCCAGTAAGTGGGTAGTGGGTACGTGCACATCGCTAGCGGTCGTCTTTTCGTCTCCGAGTTGCCAAGTCGCCGCTTGTGCCAAATTTGGATACACGGCAGGGCTGTACAAATACTGTAAAATATGTACGGTTACAAAATATAGACAAAAAAATAATATAACGTTTTTTACTAAGAATATTTTAAATTTATACCTGTTTGCTAGAAAAATATTAATAAAAGGAAAACATACATTAATGACCCCTCATCCATGAAAGATACCATTGGAGAGTCAGTAAATATCAAAAATATAATTAAATAACTTACAATATAAAAATAAAAATGAAGCTTCCTATATAAGTGTCTTTATTATTGGAATAATTTCATGTTTACAAATGAACATACAAAATGACTCCATGATAAGACCATGACCGACCTACAAGAGTATAAAATATACTACACTAACCAGTATCCCATATGACAAGCCGACGACCCTACTCCACATCGATGGTTCGCGAGAGACGCTTGTGTCAATACACAACCGCTTTTTGCTCCGTCGTGTTTTTCATCTATCTAAATAAATAAAATTGAAGTGTCTGTTTGTGATTTCAAAATTAAAATTTTTTACTCTAAAGCATATGAAAGTATACACGATACTTATAACGGAAATGCAATTAAAAAAAAATTTTGTCTGTCTGTCTGTTTGGCTGAGCTAATCTTCTAAACGGCTGGACGGATTTTGATGGGACTTTCACTGAAGGATA
>DWPV01004666.1:0-13329 GCA_018251915.1 Urbanus proteus proteus
AAACGAAACATTTCCATCAAGCGGCGTCTTCCGCAATTAATCAGATATAACAGTAATGTCTGCGAAACGGCCCCAATATGTATAATGAAACAATTTGTTTCTCCTCAACGCAATTTTCGCCTGACAGTTAAATTAGTCCGGCGTCCGCAAATAAATGAAACGTCAGTAGTCCTCGAATAATAGGCTCGATGCTTATAGCCCTTCGCATTATAGAGGCTACGCTTTATAAGCACAACCTTTGTATAAGCGCTTCATTTAATCGGTACGTTCGTGGTGTTTGACTGTAAATGGCACGTTGACTTATTAAAATGCGTAAATATAACTTATAACTTACTATCGCAGTTCCAAGTGCAACTTCGAATAAATGAAACGTCAGTAATCTTCGAATAATAGGCTCGATGCTTATAGCCCTACGCATTACAGAAACTACGCTTTATAAGCACAACCTTTGGATAAATGCTTCATTAAATTGGTACACTCGTGATGTTTGAACGTAAATGTCACGTTGACTTATAAGAATGCGTAAATATAACTTATAACTTACTATAGCAGTTCCAAGTGTGTCCTGAAATAAGGACGTTACTAGTATTGGATAGTAGGTTTGATGGTGATAGCCGTACGATGGATAATAGGCTGGATGGTTCTATAACCATAGGCTATGCCTAACGCTTTATATAAGCACACTGTATAAGCACAACTTTTCGTTAAAGCGATACATTTAATCAGTAAGTTCGTGATGTTCGAGTGTAAATGGCATGCTGGATTATTAAAATGCGGAAATATATAAAAAGTAAATTACTATCCTAAGCAAGTGCGGCGCAAATGAATAGAACATCAGTAGTCTTTAGATATTAGGCTCGATGCTTATAGCCCGTAGATGCCTCGCTTCATAAGCAAAACTTTTATATAAGCGCTTCATTTATTCGGTACGCTCGTGATGTTTAAATGGCACGCTGACTTATTAAAGTGCGTAAATATAACTTTTAGCTTACTATTGTCAAGTACGTCCTCAAATAATAATTAAAACGTTGGTAGTCAACAGATAATAGGCTCGATGCTTATAGCCCTTAGCATTATAGATGCCTCGCTTCATAAGCACAACCTTTGTATAAGCGCTTCATTTAATCGGCGCGCTCATGATGTTTAAGTGTAATGGAACGTTTGCTTATTAAATTGCATAAATATTGTATAATTTGTACGTTCTTTCATAGATATTTTAATGAAAATTCTACAAATTCTCTTCATACAATCTTTCTCCCAAATGTTAGCCGAGAATAATAATGTAAAATGTAAAAAAATATTATTTTTAAGAATAAGCAAACAGGGTCACTTGTCGCCTCCTTAACGTCAAATTGTTCACCATCAAAGAATCTATTAAAATATATTCGTCACAAAAACGTACTTTATATGCACATATTTAATCGAAGTGGTTTTCCAAGATTTAATTTGGTCCATTCATTTGAAGCCAAATTTCCGAAGTATTCAATAACTTTGTAGGTCTCCGTGAAATGTTTCTAATGAGCGCTATTCTTTCGTCAAATAAGTACTTGAAAGAAAAATTTATACTGTGGTGAAGTTTTCCAATTCAATATTTCTCTGTGAATAGGACTAAGGAATTGAATAAGCTATTTATAATAATTTGAAGAAAGTATCATAGGGACCCAGGCCAGTAATGATAAGTGATCTTTGCAATCTATGAGAACTTGTAAGTGGAAGTTATCAAAAATGTTGATGATTTTAGTGTACGATTGTGATGAAAAGATGGTAAGATTTTTAATTATTAATACACGTAAAGTCATATTTAAGATTAATGTTACTTTAACCACCGTATTTAAAATCTATTACTCATATACATATTTATATGTGATAGATCCTCTTTCTACGCGTCTTAATGTCAAAATGTTGTTATTGCCGCTATAAGATTAATATCGTTTCGATTTACCAGCTGTTTTTATATGATTGAAGTAGCAAACTGCAGTCCACTTCATGGTAAGTAGCTACTGCCGCCCATTGGCATCTATATAATCAACCCCAGATAAAATCAAGGTCCTCCCTGAAGTTGACCACAGATGTTGCTATCGCTGAGGACTGAGTTGGAACGCCTCGAATAAGTTTGTCTTCCTTACCACACCCTTCAGACCAGAACGCAGCAGTGTTTAACACTGCTGTTATAAGGCAGAAATAGGTGAGGCGGTGGTGTCGCCGGAGTCGACATACATAAAGTTCTTCCACCTTTAAGCTTTATAACCACTGCTACATATAGGACTCCCCTAAGGAGTGTTTATGTCAATGATCACCGCATTTGAAATTCGTGTTGGTGACCGTAATGGGTGTTAATGTAACACAAGATGATGATGCTACCGTTTATTACTCAATTATGGCATATAATTAGCACAACATTTTCTACATGAAAGGATAATTAAAAAGCTTTTCTGATTAACATTTTCTTTTAATAAATCAGCCATCCACCTTGGTAATTAATTGCAGGCGGTCTGTTTATACTATCCTTTTAATTTGCCATTATTAGCCTCGTCGCTGACACAGATGATACTCGGGTTCATTTTTAAATTGAAAATGAGAACAATAGGCATCCAGCATCCAACCACCGAATTTTTAAAGAAAGCTCTTTGTTACTTCGCGCTACGATCGCGGATCTGTATTTGTAAATAGCTCGATTCGACTCTTTTATCATTTTATTCCTAAATGGAAGTTTGCCGATCAAGAGGAATATTAAAATTTGACTGTCTGACCGATTTGTTGAAAACAATGTATTTGAACTGTATTAAATTGTCGTTGTAAATTTAGATTCTTGTAAGCATTTTTCTAACTACCTTGCAAATAAAAGGTAGAACAACGTGATATAAATGAAATTAAATTTCTGCTGTACAACTATACTGTTCTAGTGAATAATGATCTCGGAAGTGAGGTTGCCACCTATATACTCGTATATAGAATATACCAACGCAAAAATGATGCATACAAAAATGTTTTGGACGTAAACAAAGAAAGAATTTGAATATTTAGCTTCAAAAACAAAATCGTTTGTCCAACGAAAGATAAAGGCTAATAGTTTTGGCTTTTAAAAATACATCCTAAACTTTTTGCATTCCCTTGGGAACTGTCAAACTGCCAACTATCCTTTGTGTAGGCTGTGCTGCTGCCAAGTCAACAAAATAACCTCTCTACTTGCAACACATTCTACTCTTTGGAAAAAAGTATAATTAAGATCGGAAATATATAAAAATATCTTCTTTTCTTTTTTTTGCTTGTGTGAATGCATGGATATTTTTGGTTGTTCGTTGGCACACCCTCGACAATTATTTCGGAATAATCTTATGCGAACTTCCCTACCGAGTTAAATGAAGTGATAATTAGTTAATGCACAACTTACTGAATTACTCGTAGACCCTAAAATATATTTTTTCTTTTTTATATGATGGGAATAGCAAACGAGCATGCAATCCTGATGGCCACTGCTGCCTATGGACATCTGTAATCAACCCTAGGTAAGATCACAGTCCTACCTGAGATCGGCCATAGGTGCGTTGCAACCCCTAAGCACTAATTTGGAACGCCTCGTATAAGCATGTCCTCCTAACCACACCCTTAAAACTAAAACACAGCAGCGTTACACTGCTGTTATAAGGCAGAAATAGGTGTGGCGGTGGTGCCGCCGAAGTCGGACCACAAAAGGCTCTACCACCTTTCTAAATTGCTTTCTAATAATAGTAGGTGTATGCCGTGGACTATCGATATGATCCGCTGTGTGTTATGGATTTTTTTCAATGGTTCTTCTTCATAACGAAAGCCTTGTGAAGTAGTGATGGTGGTTTTAAAAAATAATTTTGCATTTTATTATATTTAAGGTCCTTTTTTAATTAATATGCATATTTTACTTGTTATAAAATTTGATAAGAAATAATATTAATGTTCAATGCAACTCATTTTTTTACATAAAACTACATAATAAAGTTTTGGAAGTATTGTCGCACACATAGGTGGCACAGCTAATAAAATTTATTTTTTCTTGAAATAGTTAAAAGATTTTTGGTTTAGATTTTAACTTTTAAACCGTTGGTTTGAATTTGGAAACCACTGGATTATCGCTGCTTTTGTTTTTGGGAAGCACTGGAATAATCATGAATGGATTGTGGTTTTTAACGTCCAAACTATTTTACAGATAAACATAATTTAAATTAAGGCTACAATATCAACAATGTTATTACACCATTGTAATTCAGTCCAATTATTTATTTAAATTAAATTTCAATAACAGTGTGCGATATTAAGCAAATATTAACATTCCCTCATGAGAGCACAGTGCCTATTGTACTGTGTATTTAAATAGTTACAGTTTCTGTTTTACACTAAATGTATAATGAACGCGTAGATACATATATGGTTTTTGATTAAGAATCTCTTGTGAGTCGACTTTGACGGCATCATCGCATTTTTCTGCCTTATAACAGCGGTGGTAATAAGCGTTGCTCGTGTTTTGTTTTGCAAGGTGTAAGGGTTGTAAGAGAGTAGAGTGATACACATAGTGCTTGGCCAGACTGCACGCGCGGGTGCGGCGCGGTCGCGGCGCGGTCTCGGCGCGGCTACTCAAACGTTTGGAAACCGCTCGCCGGCGCCGCTCCCGCGTGCCCACTATAGAAATTCTAATAAGATTCCATATTATGTTGCGTGCATGCGCGTGCAGTCTGGCCCAGCCCTTAGGTATACCTACGAGGTTTTCGAACTTAGTAAACAGATATAGTAACGCATCTGTGATCAACGTCAGGTAAGGTAAGATCTGAAGTTGATTACAGATGTGAATAGGCATCAGGTGGACTTTATGCTCGTTTGTTATTTCTATATTCTGCTTAACTTATAAAAATATGTATAAATGGCCTTGTAAAGAATGATGCATGGACGGAGATGTGGAAGAAGTAAAATCCTCTTAACAGTAAAGCAAACTTTATTTTCATTAATGTTGAAGAATGGCTAGATAAGTCCTTTTTACTTCTTCCATCTGCACACTTAGTTATAGCGGAGTTTGTTAGGTTTTGTTAGGATTATTTCTTACTTAGATTTCATTAACGTTATTATTTTATTGTTTCAGAACGGACGATAATGGTGAAATTTGTTCTCGTAGCGTTATTTGGTAAGTTTGTCTTTCTTGATATAGCCCCCAACTTAAGATTTATTAATGTATGGTAGGTATATATTATGGTAACCATGTTAAATATTATACTATTGATTTGTAAATCTAACATGTTATACCATAATAATTAATAACTTCATTTTTTTGTAATTTAAAGACTATTTCATTAATATAAACTTTTTGGAACTACAATACATTTTTAGTGCAAAGAGTAGGTTATTATTTTATGTAAGCCCTCTACCAGAATGAAAATCGCGTTAAATTGAATTACAAAAAGTTCCCCATTGCGATTTTTAAATCTAAAGGCATAACATTAAAAGCATTTTTGTTAAAACGATAAAAATAATCAGCTAAGAGTCACAAGCTAATAGTTATGAACGAAAAATTCTACTCATTCTCCTTTGTGAAATTTTGCGAGTAAATAAGAAAAAACTGGGTAAGTTTGCTCTAGGAATTGTTGATCGAGCCACCTTCGCTTCCGAGCCAGTTTGTTTACCTTCCTCTAAACAGTTAAGAGGAGACACATAAGACATTAAAAGATATTGATAGGTACCTATAAAAAAAGAACACGGATACTTAGTTACTATTTCGTAAACCTATGGTTTACTTGGCTTCCTTTTTAGGGTTTGTACGTAGAGGGTAAAACGAGGTATTACTGCCACTGCTATCTATTCGTCTGTCACAGGGTTCTATCTCTTGAACTGTAATAGATAGACAATTGAAACCTTTGATGTGCGTATAAAACATCTCAGTATTTTTCGGTATTCTACAGTTTGTGTATAGAAACCTTATACATTTAAATTTTCATAATTTATGTACATACTTTTCAGAATTATATTATAAGAAGTTTTTGCCAAAAAATTATGTACCAGACTAATGAAAACTTAACATTATGTTTATGTTATATTTTATATTATGTTTAATAACAATTAACTGTGTGTGCCTATTTGCTGTTTTACAAGAAAAACACAAGTTATTCTAGTCATTTACCTAAAGGCAATCTGCATCAGGTCACCCTCTCGGCTGTCGGTAATTATTACTCGTCTGTAACAAACACCGTACCAAGTGTCTAGATGCGCCAGTTTATCACTGTAGGCGGATAAACTCGCTCGTTAGAGTAATTTTTGAAATTTACTAGAATATTATTCACAGCTTACACCTTTTTATTAGGTTTTTGAATAAGAAAAAATATTATATAACATTTTAGTTACGTTTACATTTGCAAATTTTATAATAAAAAAACAACGTTTAAATACGCAGGTACGAAATTTGGTGAAAAAACATTCGTGGAAGAAACTAATAAGTTTGAGTATTAAGAATTTTCTGTGTCTTAAAACAGCTTGAAAGATATTTTAAATTTAACAATTAAACAAATAAATAGACAAAAACGAAGAACTTTATTCTGTGCACATGATTAAAAAAAATAATAAAATTAACTGCATATGAAGTACGATCGTCTCATAAATTGAAACACTAATGTCACATCCAGATATTTGAAATCAATGGAGATTCTATAGTTGGTTTAACGAGACGTCGGGTAAACACTGACGGCAAAGGTTCGACGCTTTGTGCGATTCAATCAAAGCCTTATACTCCGAGTTTTAAAGAGATACCTTTCGAAAAGGAACTTCCTAATTAAAAGTTCTTCGTGCTTTAGAACGAGAAACTGAGGGAGAGCACTCATATAGCGGAAATGCTTCCACTATTTTTAATTTTAGCGTATTTTGCTTGAGTTTTCAATAGGAATGAAAATTAGCCTGAAGAGTTATTAATGTAGATTATATATTACATATTTTTATATATATAGAGGGTATATAGAAATGGATATTAAATGCAGAACACTCTAATTAAACATGAAATTTAAAACATATAAAATGGGTGGTTTTTACGGGTATTTTTATGATAACGTAACTTGATACATATATTTTTTACTTAATTCTGACTATCTACAACACAATCTAAAAAAGCGTAATTTGATTTATTGCCTGAAAATATCTACAGGACCACAAAGTCTTTTTAAGTTGTTCACGTACGTGTCCAATACAATGTATGGATGTGTACTTTGTGTATGTGTGTGTACGTATGTATGTGTGCATACAGGAAAATGAATGGGTTTCGACTAATTCTCCAGTGGAATCATTTCCTCATTCGATTCATTTTCCTGTGGAAGTCCAAAACGCTAATTTACTGTACACGCAAATATCAGCAGGCACGCGTTGAGCTGTACAAGTAAACTATATTCCCAGACCTGTTTGTGTTGAAGCAACATGGCAGTTCAATTACTCACGAATGGCGGACAAATTACCAATTACAAAGCTTAAATGATTGAGAATTGATTTCGAGATCGGCAAAGGTTTGATGGAGCCAATTAGCCGACAAAGTCCTGTGCATGGTGAATGTACTCCTACCTTTGCCGTCATCGCTTTGCCCTTCCGTGCGTGTACTGCAAATCGAACCTTTTTGTATATACTAATATAATATAATATACTAATAATATTTTAATTTTTTAATTACTAATAACAATTTTACTAGTATCACATAAATTATATCAATAGTATCAATACTTAACAAAAACATTGTAAGGCTAAAATTAAAATAAAATTTATTTTTTCTCATCAAGTTTGAGGTTATTACCTACGATTGTGAAATTCGGCGGTGATAGATTGGTAAAGATACAGAAATGAGTGGGAATTATTTTGTAAATTACCGGTATGTGTATAATACATAAGCTTGCATAAAATGATAGACATTATGTCAAAAACAGTCGTTTAATAGTTTGCCCTATACCCTTCGATGTGGTAGTGGTGATGTTTTATCGTTCGTCGTTTCGCCTCGTCGTTTCAACTTAGTCTTCAGGGATTGCAACACATCGGTTGCCTAATTTAGGTGAGCGGCTACGGTCATTTACCATCCGGTGACTTGCTGCAACCCTTTTTACGTTCCACTGCTGGGCACGGGTGGAGGGGATTCGGATTAGTGGCCAACCCGTGTCGAAACTCATAAGGAATCCGACAAGGTTTAAAGACTGCCATCCAACGATAACAACCAAGACCGACAGCTTAACGTGCCCTCCGAAGCAAACGGAAACGCGCATAATTTTTTTCCACTAGCGGTCATCCATCCATCTGCTGACCGCGCTGACGTTGCTTATCTTTGTAGATCGGTTAAGATCTACGTAATCCGCAAGGCTATGCACGCTTCAATCCGGTGACTTCGATGACATTATAAAAAATATAACAGCCATAAAAAGCAATGAGATGATTTTTTTATTACAATATTATCAACACACTTATTTCTATCTTTGTATAAAAAAATATTCTCACAAGGGAAGACAAATACGAGAATTTCATACGAGAACTTGTGGTTCTGTGACAAATTAGGTTGTCTCTGTGGATCCCGCGTCATTTTCCGCAAAAATGCGCTCACATTATTTGTTCATTTGTCCCGTGCTCTCCCCGACAGATGTTCCCGTGAAAGTAATGAGTAACAAATTGTGGAACTCATTACGCACCCCCGTAAATTCATTTACAAATTTCCTTACGCTTGTGCAGTTACTGAACGGAACAACTTCTGTCTTTAATATTTGTTACTTACTCGTACAACATACCTACCTAATATTATAATGTGTTATAAGATATAAACAGTTATATAATTTTACATTAAAATGTATTTATTAATCTGTGGAAGACAATCAGTAATATACTTAACATCATTACATAGTGTTAAACAAAGTCCCTTTCCGCCGTCCGTCAATGTATATAGAGTGATGATAATGATAGAGTGATTCAAGAGGAAGGTTTATATGTAATTTACGGCGTGCGAAGCCGCTAGCAAAAGCTAGCAAATTTATATTGAAGTACAACAAAAAATAACCTTATGTTATTTATACCCAATACCATACCGTATCTCTATAGACTAGTTATGAAATATATTCAGTCTTACACAGTATATTCATTTGGATAAAGTAATTTGTTTAGTGGACTGCATGCTCATTTTCAACTTAAATTAAAAAAAAAATGAAACTAATAAATAAATCTCATCTGTCTTTAGATGATATAAAAGAAAGTCCAATGACTTTAAATCTGTAATCAAGTGGATTACAAATTTAGCATAAATTAAGCTTATTAACGAGAATATCACTTCTACTTTTAAAGTTAATTACTTTATAATATTATTTACCAAAAATAACGAGGAAATTGTTCGTATGATATGTTTGGAAGTCATTACAGTCGCGCTTAAACTAATTTGCGAGTTCCCACCGCACAAGTTTAGTGCAATGTACGTTATAGACCGAGTTAATTTATCTAATTGCCTTCCCTAATAGAGATGAAAAAGTTAATTTTGCTGATGAAAAGTAGGCATAGTAGTTTGGTTAAGTAATTTTGGCTTTCTACGCGGATAGTCTACATTCCAATGTTTATTAATTTTCGGAGTATTTTTTATTTATTTAATAATTAATGTACACACAGTAAACAAAAGAATGTAAATAAATATTGCTGTACAAAGGTACTGATTATTTTTGTGAGAAATTACCTCCAGCAGACCTGTGAATGGAATATAGGTTTAAAACGGTTGACAAAGCGTGTATTAATATTAAAAGTAAATCATTGTAATAGTTAAAATACTTAAATGCGAAACCTTTATGATTTCCTCGTTTTTTGTCAACTAATCAGATAGCGTAGCGTAGATTGGCCTAGACTATGGGGTGGCTTTGTTTTAGTAGTCTTTTTTACTGTCATATTCCATTGCTTGATATTCATTGGCACTGTAATGGGATTATCCGTCTATTCTGCTAAGCTAGAAAAACGGGAAAGCTCGAAAATTCTGAAATGTGAAATGTAATGAAGTGAAATGAAATGTACAAACTTATCGTCAGCAAACCTAAATTAAGTGGTAACTACGTCTATATTATGGAGATTGTGGATTTTTTAATATATTTAATAAATAAAACGGCACCAACCGTATCCCTATTAACAATGTTTGCACTACAAATACTTTTGTAAGCACTCTCACACGCTGTTGCCATGCTAAATCATTTCTCAAAAACAGCGTTTGTACTGGTATCCAAAATAATTGACAATAAATTATTTTAACATCAAACGCGCTTTTTTTGAACTTGTTGATAAAATGCACGAAAAAAAACAGTATTTATAATCTTACCTCCTATGAAATTCATGACACTAACCAAACTTAATTGTAAGCATCGCTTGGCTCCATAAGAGTTATCTAAAAACAAATGTGAGGGAAATTATAAACTACCAATTACCTGGAAATACATTTGAGGCAAATTGTAAATTCCAAGTATTATGACATGTATCAAAGCGCTGCCCGCTTAATTTGTGAGTTTCTACCGCTAAAGTTGTACGGTTTAATAGGTTGGACATATAGACCGAGGTAATTTGTCTCACTTCTGACCGTAATGAAAGAGAAGTTAATGAAATTTGTTACATTTGTATATTTTACAAGCTTTATTTAATTTGACTGGTAAGTTAGTATGGCAATCTTGCCATTAACTTTAAGTACAGCTGATCAAGGTGAAGTTTCTACTTTAAATAAATTTTAATAATAAAGTGCATAGTTTTTTATATGATTGTGGTTCATGTCGTGTAGATCTATAAAAAAGCGGCAACAACTAATTTTGACAGCGTAGCCAAAAAAAAATTCATCTTTATTTACACTTATCGTACACTGTAAAGAACACTCATATTTGACACAACATTCTAGAAATGGGATTCCAATAAAAATACGTTGAAACAATTTTCACGCTTTCAATAATTTTCGACACGAAGCTACGTGAGCCGAAACAATTGAATTCTGTTCGACGAGCCTACGATAAAATTCGAGGTAGTAATTACACCGATGTAGAGTATTTTAATGAGCCAACATTTGTTGATATTGGTCCAATATCATTTGAAATTACCAACACGTTCGCGTTTTAGCATACGATAACATTTATGAAATTATAATTAGTTAAAATTCATAGGATTGTGTGTTGATGACATTTTCATGGTATAATGTTTGATATTGACGATGAAATTAATTTAATTTTGTTGGTAACAGGAACTGCCTAGTGATTGTGTCATTTTGGCTTTCATATACAACTGTATGTTTTTTACACGTGGAAATAATATATAAATATTTCGATTTTGTAAAGCTATTTATTGTATTGGCTATTAACGTTATATTTTTCGAATTAAATTTTCATCGGCAGTTATGTTTACAAGAACATAGAAACAAGTAGTTAGGACCTGTAAAATTAGGGCATACAAGTATTATGTGTGACCCATTAATTAATCATATTAACACTTAGTTTACAGTCTTTAAATGTAACGGTATACTGTTATAGGCGAATTAAAAAGTTTAGTAAAGTTAGGAAAGTATAAAGTAAGAAAATGTCACATCTAGCAGCTACTTAAGTATGAAACTCTGTTCAGTCATACGCACCGTTTAAGTTGATAGGGAGGTTGCCACGCGCCTCCCTAATGGAAAGATAACTGTTTACTGGAAGCCTTGCTGTATTCTGAATCGCCTAGCATTTTTGTTTTTTAAAGTACTTACAAATTTCAATCTAATCCGTACGTGTATATAAGACTTTTATATTTGAATTATTACGATTGTTTTTTAAGTTAAAGTGCACTAAAATTATTCTATTCGTACGTATAAATTTGATATTCACAATGAGATCAATATAATAAATTACACAAGAAGAAAATCCTAGTAAAATATCTTTTAGAGATTGGTATTTAAAAACACTATAACTTTTGATTTATGAGTGAACACAATGAAAAAATGTCACTTCTAGTAGCTACTTAAGTATGAAGTTCTGTTCAGTCATCCGCACCGTTTAAGTTGATAGGGAGGTTCGGGCCACGCGCCTCCCTAATGGAAAGATAATAACTGTTTAGAGAAAGCCTTGCTGTATTCCATCCTACATTTCTACTATTGTTTCCCAAAATTCAATTATTAAGAGCTGAAGTGTTCGTGACAAAACTGGCATTTTGCTACTTTCGTGGGGTTGCTGATTCTCGGGTCAGTTATAATTTATTGTTTGTTCCATTGCGGTGGTACCTACACAGATATTTTTGGCTTGTAATATTAGTGGTCATGCTTCTTTAGGTCAGTATTTTCTGGGCTGAAGTAATTAAAAGAGGGTTGAAATGTTATGTACTTGCGTAAGCATAAACACTACATTTACTTACTTATATGAGGCCTTATAAATAACTTAATAAATAAAATTGTCTGTCGTAACACCATGAGGAATATTTTTTTATTTAATTTTATTTGTGTCTAAGGTAATTCGGGTTAAGTTACTCATTTCGTGCTCTTAGTAGTATTTTTATAAGTTTTTGTTTAATTTGCTGTGTCCGTACTCGTATGTATAATTGTCTCGAAATTTCGCTTAATATTTTTAAGGTAGATTTTTTATATAAATTTATTATTGTTTAGAGATTGACTAGTCTTACATATTTATTGAACTAAATGATGATTTATTCTAAACGATTTATTCTAAATGATTTATTCTTAACTGACATTATTTACCGTTCCCTTTTTCTATAACATCATTTTTTATTATAAAACCATTATAGGTATAGACTCATATTCTAGAACGTACCCAAGTATTTGTTTAACAGGTTAACAACAAACGCGTTTATCGTATATGCTCCTCTTTCTTGTATAAAATTCATACATTAACGTATAAGCTGAACGGTTCATTAAGCGGCCAGATTGGTCGTAACGCGCCGTGAAACGACTACAACGTCTTCATACTCTATTATCCTAAGCGTTATGTACGTAGCTAACATAAAAGTGTAGACTATTCCATTACGAGCAATATCATGGGAGTAATGGGAAATAATGGCTACAGAACATTCCAAGGCCCTAGTTTGTTGTTGTTGCTGTTAACTCTTAATTTAAAAAACAATACTCTCCAAATCGTCAATCAATCGTCTAATAATAAATATCTAATGACGTCGAGTTGGTACCTACCGGCTCCTTAAAAATAAAAGTATTGTTCAATAATAAGCAATAAAACTAATTTAATTTTTAAATATATGATTTAATTTAAGTTACACTTAATTTTGTTCTGTACTAGAGATTTTTAAATAAAATCGGCCAAGTGAGAGTAGAACTCGCACATGGAGGGTTCCATACCGCTAAATGTTTCTTAGCATGATAAGGATTAC
>DWPV01004667.1:0-13328 GCA_018251915.1 Urbanus proteus proteus
ATCCGACGGAAATTAGGTAATCACCGTTGTCTAAAACATTTGCAACACCAGAGGAGACGACAATGTACTGCTGTCTCTTTTTACATCTTTTATCCTAGACTAGCTTTTGCCCGTGGCTTCGCACGCATTAAATTACATAAACCTTCCTTGTTACTCGTATTTGTAGTTGTGTAGTTTTTAAGATCTAAGCATACATTGATAAAAAAGTAATAAAATCAGGGTTAATTAACTTATAAAAAATTGCGGCCCGCTAATAATTTGTATATAACCGCTGTGTCAGGTCGCCTACAATGCAGCGCTTCGCTTGACAATACGTGTATGACTTGTACCACGAATCTCTAAGCGCGATGATTAACTTCACCCGCCATACAATATGCGATCAATAAGCAACAGTTTCTTTATCGAGGCTATCGTGTTATTAATCAAGTCTCGTTGAACAGAGTAATGTAATTAAAAACCGTTCTTCTACTTCTGAGCCACTACCTTTTATAGACTTAAAAGGTAGGTTCCACTTAATAAAACTGTAACAACTGCCTGGCAGAAAATGCACGAACTGAAGCAGTAAATCCTGAAGCTTCAGAAATTCTGAAATTTTACACAGTGTAACGTGAGTGCAAAATAAGAAAGGTTTTCTGGAAATTCATTTCATAAACGACCTAAATAAGTGAAGCTCGTGCTAGAGGTACCTGGGTATATGAAAATGTTTTGATAAGTGGCTTTAGTAGTCTTTAAGACTACTGAATAAAGAAAATTGATGTCAGTTTGTGATTTCAAAATGTCATTTTATACTCATTGCATATGAAAGTATACACGATACTTATAACTAAAATGCAATTATTATTTTTTTGTCTGTCTGTCTGTCGACTGAAGTAATCTTCTGAACGGCTGGACCGATGTCGACGGCACTTTCACTGAGAGATAGCTGAAGGTCTAAGGCGTAACATAGGCTACTTTAATTTTCAAAAAATTCAATAGCCCGCGCTCGACCGCGATCGCGACGATTGACGACGACGACGTGGATGATATTTTTGTTTAAATATGTATTTTTTTTTAATTTTTAAACGCGGGTGAAATCACGGGGATCAGCTAGTTAAATATATATTTTATGTAAAGCAATGAATTTATATACAATTTCGTCACCAAATTTACAGTTTAAAGGTGTAAGTAGGTTGGTAGGTACCAATAAAAAGTATAATGATTCCTTTACTTCACTTGTAAGCAAATTTTTAGAATATGTTGATATTTGAGAATATACACAACTCTTAGGAAGGAAATAATTAGACTATCTAGAATATAGCTCATATGAATATTTCAGACAATACAGAATGTGGCCGGGGCGTGCCTGAAGGCACAGACAAAGCGAGCGTTCAATTTGTTCCATGGATAACTGAATCTACACACAATTTAGTTGTTAGGTATGGAATATGTTTTTGAGTTGAACTTCCTCTTGATGGTATCCAGAGCGATATGACATAGGGTTCTTCAAGAAAGATGCAAAAAGAGCTCTCCTACAAAGCCGGCGATACATTAGCGACTCCTCTGGTATTAAAATGTCCACTACTCCGGTGACTACATTCCATTAGGTGGCCCGACTACCTTTTCGTTAGATTACACTTAAAAAAGAATTATTAAAGATAGGAAGTGATTGAAGATTATTAAGGTCGCCAAAACTTACTTCTGTCTTATAATAAAGAAGTTCTGCTATGTTATTGTTTAAACTTAAAGGATGTTGTACTAGAGTTCGTTGTGTGACGTTCTAACATTCTGCAGTGCCTCGTTAATTATTATAACTAAATTAATTACCATCTTATTAATTGAATTAATTGACTACTACCAACTTAATTAGTTAGTCAATAATTAATTCAAACATTACTAAATAGGTTAGTCATTAATTAATTTAATGAACGAATAAAAAATATTAATACTATTTAATAATATATTTTTTACAAAGGTACCTATCTAATGTTTCTACCTACTTTTTATTGATGTTGATAATATAACATCTTTCAAATGTTTTGAACTGATATATTATAATTTTAAAGATTTAAAGATTCATAAGTTCATCATCTTTCATCATCGTCATCATGATCGTGGCCGGGATCGAACCCGGACCCTGCGTAAAGGGCTTTTGCATTCCCCGGAACAAAGTAGCCCCCCAGCTTCCAATTTGTGATCCGATAACTGTATGCTGCTCCAATTTGCATTGTCATTTCTACCGTAACGTTATGAGACACGTATTTTATCCTTATTTTATGACAAAAATTATCAGTTCTGTCTTTTCATTTTGAGGTTTATTGATGGTAAGCTGCAGTTCATAGAGTTTTGTGGAGAGTCACAGCTGTCTTATAACAACAGTGTTAAGCACTACTGTGTTCTGGTCTGAAGGGTGTGGTAAGGGAAACATACTTATCTCAGGCGTTCCAGCTCAATCCTCAGGGATAGCAGCACACCTGTGCTCAACCTCAGGTAGGACCATGATCTTATCTAGGATTGATGACAGAAGTCCGTGACCGACAGTGGTTACTTACCATCAGGTGGACTACATGTCCCTTTGCTACTTCGATCATATAACAAAGACAGAAATAGCGCATGTTATACGTGAAATAACGTCTAAATATACAGAGAAACACGAGGTGCCCCATCAACACTTTATAGCACAAAAATACGTAGCTATATAAAATGCAGGCGTTCAATTTCCTTCAATATCTCGAATGTCGTCCCAATTTACCCGCTACGTCGAGATGCGTTTCGACCCACTTTTTCCTTTACGTTTGTATTATGTACGTAAATGAAACGTCTGTATGTTGATATTTGGAGAAATATGTTAAGAAGAATATAACCTAACTTTTCATAATTATTATAAATGCGAATGTCCGTTTATTCGTTTGTTTGAAACGCTTTCACGGTTTAACTACTTAACCGATCGTTATGAAATTCTGCACACACATTACTAGGGGTTCAAAATGGGACATAGAGTACTTTTCATCCCAAATAAATATACTACTCCTGAGGGATAGGAAAATAACTTTACACCTACGACCACTTGATAAGAATGAATTGCATTTGAATGATAAGTACCTGAAAGTGCACAAACCTAATATTTCGTTTTAAATGCGAATACACATACACATATTAACGCAAGCAAAGCCGCAATTAAAAACTAGTTTATGAAATAAAGAAGTAGGAAATAAGTACACAGTCCACGCTAATGTAAGCCACTGTCGTCCAAGTTCATCAATAAATAGGCACTCAACCCTAGATAAGATGATGTCGGCCACAAATGCTAAGGACTAAATTGGAATGCTTCAGACGTATGTCTTGTATACAGTCACACTCTTGAAACTAACACAGCAACGCTTAACATAGCTGAATTAGACAGAAACAGGTGTGGCGGAAGTGCCGCCGGGAACAAACCAAAGGATTCCACACACCATTTTGTTCTAACCTTTGTTTACTAACTTTAAGTGTGTTCCCTCAGATAAATAAAGTAGGTAGATCTATCATTCCTAACAAAAAAATGTAGCTATTTTTAAAATGGTCGTATTATAAAAGTGATTATGTGAGCGTAAATAAACTAAAGGAACTGACAAGGAACCACGCCCGTTTTGTGTAAATGTGTGCGTATAAATACATGAAAGTAGCGTAGTTTTTTGGCTTCACTCAAATACAAGGCGGTGAGTAATCTACCTATTTTATTTATCTGAGTGTGTTCCAATCTAAAATTCTGAAGTCACAGGATTGTACTAGTCTATATACGAGTATATGAATAAGGACAAATATATTTACGCGAATTTCCTGTTAGGGGTAATAGAGTGGTGCCGTGGCGTCCTTATACTCGCACCGTTGCATTCGATTCCAAAGGTTATTTCCAAACTATAAATAAACTTCGGTTTATTGTTACTTACTTTGTACGCAAGTATTTTTGGTACTTTTGAGATCATATAACAAAATAGTTCTACACTACGTGTAGATAGTGATTATGTTTACTTATGATAGTAGTAGGTATGTCAATAATTCAAGTAGTATAGTGTGAACTCTAAGAGTTATTATTTTTTATGTCCAAAATCCATCATCAATCCAGATATCTATAATACATATCTACTATTAACCATCCAAATATACATATTTAAAAAGAAAATTATAATTGGGCTGTTTGAAATATTAAGGTTGGCAACAGCGCCAGCGCCGCGGCCATGGGACTTATTTCATGAACTCTATTTAAATTTGTGACAGAAATCAGTTTATAATTAAAAGAAAAAGAAATTTCTGTTTAGATTGGGTAAAAAATAAAAAATAAGTAATAAATAAAGATAAAAATCTATAGGTACATTTCCTCAAACAAAAAAATAGCGACATACATAAACATTTTGCTACGATATTATTATAACGTAGTCAAAAAATATCTTCGACATTTTTCGGGCATAAAGTAAAGAGAACTTTACGGGTATCTTTTGTTCCAAATCCCACTTCCAATTCAAACACATGATTTTCTTAAACATTTAGTACGAAGGCCGTCACGGCTCAAAATTATTGAAATTGGACAAAATTTTGGCCTCTAGAACGCGTGCCCCGACTCTGATTTTGTTTTTACGATCATATTAAATATTCAGGGACAAGGAAAACAAAATATCCGGGGAATACATAGACTAAGGAAGAAATAGAGATCTTTAAGAAGCCGCAAACGAAAATTCAGATATATTAAGATTTCTTTATTATAAGTACTTTTTACCGCGCTAAAACCCCCACGGTGGCAGTCCTCAGCGCTACTCCAGGAACTTTAGTCCTCCAAGCGCGATACCCCTTTTCGAACTCTGCCTCAGTGAGCACCAGTGAACAAATGTTCAACCAACACCTACGGGTGTTTACGACTACACGCGACCACACCTATCGCTGTCCTACCCGCAGTCGCTGGACGGACGGTTCGAGCTCCCACTCTAGCCACACGCAACCCCGAAAGCCCCTTTTTAGTCGCCTCTTACGACAGGCAGGGTATACCGTAGTCCTATTCTGGTCCCGGTACTACAGGACAACATACATACATACCTACGCTCGAAAACCACTACCCTTCTGACGCAGTCGGCTAAAAATATACTCTGTAGTGTCTATACTCTGCGGAGAGAGAGGCCCCAGGACATATTTACTTATTTATGTCTAATGATTTATCGTCAGATCTCGCTTTGCATTTTCCGCTCTCATTTTTTAATATACGGCTTCAATATTATTCTAACTTATATTAATCTGTCTGCTATGGGTCTTATTGGAGTCGCAATAATTTTGACGGTGAAAATTAGATTAAATAATTTTAACACCCCGATTTTTGTTTATATACAAAAAAACTCCTTTGTGTTAGAAATATTAACTTCCAGACCCAAAACATAAATCTGAATTTGTTATTTAGATGTCTGCCACCGGGGTTGAATCTAAGACTTCCGGAGACAATGTCAACAATGTGTAAAACCGTATCAGATTTATGGAAGGTTTGCCATCATGACATCAATTTCATTTATTTGTCTAGATTTATAAATCTGATATTAACATGTTTATATGACTACACACAAAACTACTCAAATTACAAAGAAAAACTACTGCTTTTAAAAACATTCCAACAGAATTTGACGTCCATTAAAACTTTGACAATCAATTATTCCCTCTTATTTACGAATTTCCCCTTGTTTTTACCCCTCGACGCCAAATTTGAATAATTCTATTGGCTTTTTAATAGGCCTTAAAGGTTTTCTTTGGAAACAATTTTGGCGATTCAAATAGATTAGGGAGATTAACTAAGCCAAATCCATACATATAATTAAAAGCGAACAGTCCGTTTGTTTGTACAACGCATGTATATTTATATGATCAAAGTAGGAAACGAGCATGCAGTCCACCTGATGTTAAGTGGCCACTACCACCCATGGACATCTATAATCAACCCCAGATAAGAGCACAGTCCTACCTGAGGTTGGCCACAGATGCGTTGCTACCCCTGAGAACTAAGTTGGAACGCCTTTAATGAGTATGTGTCCCTTACCACACCCTTCAAACCAGAACACAGCAGCACTGAACACTGCTGTTATAAGGCAGACATAGATGAAATATGTATAACGGTACGTATGTATGTAATGTATGTTGAAGTAACCTATCAAAATTTATAACAATTTAAAGTATTAAAAAAAATTTAAAGCGGCTAAAACAGCGAGACATAGCTAGTAGCTAATAAGTCATGTCTGTTTCAGTCAGTTTGAATAGGCCTAAATTCCAACGAACCCGGTCAAAAGTCTAAGACCTTTTAAAAGATGGATATTATTCAACGTCGGTTACGCAGTACTTAAACTTATCTAAATAAATTAAATAATAATGAATGGGTTATTAAAATCAAAAGGTATATAATTTATAATTACGACGACCCGCGTGGCGGAACGGTCACCATACCGGTCTGACGCGCAATGGGTCCCGAGTTCGATTCCCGGCCAGACTAACACCTAAATGATGAATTAAGATATCTGTCCCGGGTCTGGGTGTTTGTGTATTCGTGTATGTGTATGTCCATGGCACCCACGACACAGGAGAAAATCCTACTGTAGGGCTATGAGTGTAGTTTTAAAATTTAGTTTAAATTAAATTAATGTATAAATACTAGAGGTTTAGTGAACCGTATGTATTCGTTATTGAGTAACGGGTTCACCATAAAGTACCGAGTAACGAAACGTTACTCACGAATGTATTTCGTTACTGGCATCGCATTTTTTGTATGTTCTATGTTGTGAGGTATCAAAAGTAACGAGTAACGACGGGACTTTCACTGGAAGATAGCCGAAGGTCTAAGGCGTAACATAGGCTACTTTAATTTTTGAAAAATCCATTAGCGCGCGCTCCACGCGCATTCGCACGCCGTCGCGGGAGAGCGGGATGACATTTATGTTTAAATATGTTCTTTTTTACTTTTTAAACGCGGCTTAAACCGCGGGGATTGACTAGTTTTGTTTATAAATAAACACAGCCGTAAGGTAACCTAAGTAGTCAAACTTTATAAGCAAAAATCAACTGTAAAATATAGTAATAAAAATCTTTTCCTAATACTATAAATAAAAAATACCTGTACATTATTTCTTTTAGCCGCCGGTTTAGACTTTACACTGTCAATCAGAGTTACGTTTTTTTCCTAAGATTATACAAAGAGAATCTAATACGCCTACACTTGAAAAAGTAATTTATCTTAAAAGAGCGGCATTAAGTGTTACAGAGCGGTAATCTGCGAACAATTTGTCACAAACACCACAAGTTTTTACGGCTTTCTTTGGCCAAGAATAATCTACTTTTTAAAAATATATACCGCTGTAGGGCTTTTACAAGCCCACGCGTAATGTTTTGTTTAATCCAACTTCTGATATCTATACAAATAAATAACATTGAAGTGTCTGTTTGTGATTTCAAAATAACAATTTTTTACTCAATGCATATGAAAGTTTACACGATACCTATAACGAAAATGCAATTTAAAAAAATTTGTCTGTCTGTCTGTTTGGCTGAGGTAATCTTCTAAATAGCTGGACCGATTTTGACGGGACTTTCACTGGAAGATAGCTGAAGGTCTAAGGCGTAACTTAGGCTACTTTAAGACGTCGTCGCGGGAGAGCCGGGTATCACTTGTGTTCAAAAATGTATGCCTTTTTATTTCTTAAACGCGGATGAAACCGCGGGCAACAGCTAGTTAATTATAAAAGAGATGCACGTTATTATCATTATCAGCGGAATTTTAAAACCTAATGAATGGGTGTCAATATTCTCTTATCGGGAATTAAACCGCGTTCTCTTTCACACCCGTTTCCTCGTATACAAGTGCGAAAGGGATGGAGAGTGTAACCGGGGAACGAGTTCGGGATTAATCTAATTAATACACTTCACAGGCAGTTAGAAATAATGGAACAACTATGTCATCTGGTGCTTTCGGCCAATTTGCTTTAATACAAGCCTTTTCATGTGGATTTAATCATGTTTTAGATCAAAACTAGCTTTTGCCCGTGGATTTGCACGCGTTAAATTACATATAAACCTTCCTCTTGAAGCAGTCAATTAAAAAGGCCGAATCAAAACCCGTTGCGTAGTTTTAAAGATCTAAGCATACATAAGGACAGAGTGCGAAAAGCGACCTTATTTTATACTATGTAATGATGTAGTGATGACATATAGGGTATTTTTTATATTTAGTATTTTTTCCTTCGATACTTGTAATAAATAATTACTAATAAAATAAATATCGAAATGTCGCTCATATGGACGAAAATATTAGAAAAACAAACAAACTTACACACTAATGTATATAGGTACCTACCTCTTATCAATGTTTTATATTTATATTATGTGTTGTGTCTCAATTTGTGAAATAATGGTTTTATTATCTAATTAATACTAATTTTTTTATAAAAAATGTTATTAACATAACTAATGAAGAATATTCTGTTGTTCCAGGTAATTGAGCAGAGCATCTGTCGTTAATGGTTAAAGGATCTGGGTTTGACTCCAATTTATGGCATTTTACAGTCATTAAACATTGCCATAAATTACGAGTTAATTGTGCATTTTAATGACAATAACCCTTCATTGATACATTTTTATATACAGCTCTTTATAGCTATTTTATAATACGAGTATATCTCTGTAACATACGTTTTTTACACCTATTTCTGCCTTATAACAGCAGTATTAAGTACAGCTGTGTTCTGGTCTGAAGGGTAAGGGAGACATACTTATCCAAGGCGTTCCATCTCAGTCCTCAGGGGTAGCAAACTAGCAACATATCTGTGGTCAACCTCAGGTAGGACCTTGATCTTATCTGAGGTCGATTACAGATATCCATGGGCGGCAGTGGCCACTAACCATCAGTTGGACTGTATGCACCTTTGCTATTTCGATCATAAAAAAACCTCTTGATTATAAGTGGGTACTGCAGTTCATTGGTATCCTTTCATTTCTATGTAATAAAAAAGGAAGACTTTATACTTTTACACAATAAAGAAGTACACATAGTGCAAATTAGCATGCAATCCACCTGGTGGTAAGCCCACCGACGCCTAATGTTCCTTAGTCTATAATCAACCCCAGATAAGATTATGCTTACTTTAGGTAGACCATAGACGTGTTCTACCTCTGAGGACTATGTTACAATGCCACGGATAAGTATGTCTTCCTACACAAATAATGATTAATCTCTCAGTGAATCTGTACTAAAATAAACATAGGTACATATTAGTTAACAGAAAAGGTGGTACTAGAATAAATGGTCGAAGTAAGGATTTGTTCCTTTATTTAAGCAGACATTCCTGGTTTCAACAGCACTGTACGGTCTAGAGCATTCTGCGGTCTAGAGCGATGTCGCTACTTTATTGTAGTCTAAAATCTAGACTACACCCTTTTATACAGTCGAGCATTCGTTACTACGTTCGTTATTCTCGTTTAAGCTTTATTAGTCCACTTGTGACTTATGCTTTTAGAAATTGGTAGTAACAAAGTAAAACCTGAGTTTTACTTCACCACCGAAAACAACACCACGACACCTATTTTTGCCTAATAAAAGTAGATACAAACGCTGTACTGTAATAAAAAAAAAAACAAAATCAAACATATTTTATTGAAAGTAGATGTTTTACAAGAATTCTTTTTGAACGTCAATAATACTATTTTTTCACCACCACCACTTCGAAAAGTGTACTAAACACCTATGGAGAAGACAAAGAACAGAGCCGAAGAATAAAGCCGAGGCGTTCCAGCTTAGACCATAGAGGTAGCAATGTAGTAAGGGGTAGAAGAGGTAGAGTAGGCACATGTAGGATTCTAATTTCAATTGTGATTATAAAGTCCATAGATACATTCTTGAGTGGATATTTAGTATCAAATTTAATATGTCCATAGGTAAATTTAATAATGTCCATAGGTACAGTACATACTTGGATGGATATTTACTATCAAATTTACTGTACAAATGTTGCTGTAAAAATTAAAAATTCCATACAATGTTGCACTAGCTTCTTCCATAATCCACGTTATTAAAAAAATCAACATTTCACACCAATAAAATAAGCGGAAACATATTTATTTAAACATAGAATTTAACCCTAAAATATCTTAAACAATTCCTTGCACCAGCTTGTCCGGCGCTGGTCTTGTTACATTCTGCGGTAAACAGCGTTCCCGCTTGTCCATTCTGGAAAATCCGTTAACCCGCAATACGCTATCGGTGTTTAGCGTTAGTTTATTTTTGTATTGTTTAACCCACAAAATTTGTAATTGTGTACTTTAAACTAGATAGTTAAAAAAAATTAACTATCTAGTACGTAAACTCTGTACGACGAATTGATGGACAGACATGGACAACATAGCAATACATAGCGTTTATGGATTTTCCTTACACCGCTTTCCTTCCATTACTAAACAGAATGCGAAGTTTTATTGACATAAAAATAATGATGTAAAGAATCGTTTTTTAGATAAAAGATCTTTGATTTTGAATGGTTTAACAACCTTACCCAAAGTTTTCAGTGGATTACAAAAATAACAGTGTTATTTTCACTAAAAATTCGTTAGCAAAAAGGCCGAGGTTCGAAGCCAATCAACAAATATTCGATCGACGCCGTTTCATTAAAATTCGGTGTAAATTGAGAGAGTTCGAACAAAGCCGCAAAGTAAGCGGGGCCCAGTTCAAATATTTATTCGCTTTTGGGACCTCTACAGCGAAATGCCTTAAGAATACTTTTTATTCCATAAATACCTTTGGATTTTATTGTTTTTTGAAATGCGCTTACACAATATTTAATTTGCAATTGTCTGCCTGTCCGTAGTTTTGAATGTTTGTGTGTGATACTAACACAAAATAAACAGTTTATTTCTATGTTTTTAATTTTATAAATTATAAATACAGTCATATATTTTACTATATTTGCCATACAAAAGTCAAGTTTTTTTTTTTGAGGATTTACTATTATAAATAACATCCTATCCCTTATCAATTTTATTTAATAAAATCAATTAAACTATCTCTTACTAATTAATCTAGTCCTTGAGGGTACCAACTGCACTACGTATCTACTTCTGACTTCAGGTAGGATTTTAATCCTACTTGTGGGTGATTACAGATGTCCATGAGCGGCAGTGACTTAGATTAGATGCACTGTATACTCATTGACTACTCCACAAAAATAGTATAAAGTTAATTGTTGTAAATTAAAAAGAGAATAATGGTGTACAATTATCGTTAGCAACATCGCAAACCCTTAAGTTCAACCTTACGACACCCATGGGATATGTCGGGTCGAGTCAATACGTACTAAGTTAGAAACAACCTAAAAGTACATGTGTATGATAGAGTTTGTGAAAAGAAAAAATCAAATAGTTATTATTTATTTTAAGGTACTTTTTTAATATTGTAGAAAGCGTTATACAATTACCGATACCGTTGAAATAAATATAGATATTCAAATGAAATTTAAATTAATAACTTTGAATAGCCCTACAAAAAAAATTGGCTTATATTGTAAGTTATAATATATCGAATATACATTCTATTTTATATACCTGATTAGAACATAACCGATGTTCATAAAAACTGCATTTAATTTTAAAAATACTTATAACATGCCTCTGTAAAGAACATCATTATTTCCTCTTTTCACACATGATCACCATTTTGATTTTAAATATTATTGACACAAGTTACATGAACGGTTTCCCTCGTTCAATATTTGAACCCGAGACGAGGATTAGGTGGTTTTTGGTCCTTTTACCGATACCGTCGGTGTTGTTCTTGTAATCAGATAGGGTTGTCTACCTGAGGCTTACCGTGTGATTTTAACCTGAGTAATAGGGATGGAGACATGATTAAATTATCGATATTGGGTTTTGATTCAATTTAAGTCACTTACGAATTTTTATTTAATTGTTTTTTTTATGTTAATGTGTTTATTGCTGTCAATTTATACCTGAATAATTGAAATTAAACTGACAAAATATTGACTATTTTGCAAACTTTCGTTTGCGTAATTGTTTCCTACTAAAACATGGATACGTTTATAGAATAAGTAACAGAATTTGTAATGTTTAATTTCAAAAACAGTATGATTTGGAATCGATTTATGTGTATGCAATTAAAATCGATTATTATGAGGCGTTCACGCTGTGAAAAAGAAATTCCAAAGATTTCCAAAAAGCAATGTTTGTGACATTACTTTGTTAAAATCTTTGGTTTTTTTTTTTGTTGAGTTAGTGCACATAATTACAAAACAATAGGTATAGATAGATATATGAACGTCTATTCGAGTTAAATTGCGAACGCTCATTACGAATGTTAATATTCATAACCTTAATGAGTAGATTATAACAATACATATTTAGTTTAATCTCCTTATTACTAAACCTAAATACTCGTATATTACTTATTATTAGTTTATTTATACAATATTATAATAAGCTAGTAATACCTTCAAAAACCAATACTGTGAATATTATTCCCAAGTAGGTACCAATGTTTGTGCATACCGCTCTCAGGTAGAAACCCTCGGGTCTCAATAATACACAAAAACAGCTTAATATGACCCTACATTGGAGAATCACGGCTAGATGAGTGGTTATCTAATATGGAGAATATTTCTTTATGATGCTTCCATGATAAGTTTGTGTTGAGTTAATTGAGTATGTAAAAGCTTATGTTATTAAAATGTATAGGTAAATTTACCTTATGTTACTTTTTGTGTTGTTATCGGCCGCTGAAAGTATCATAGAAAATGACTCAGCTGTTTTTAAGGTACAACAAAAAAATTGTCAAATGAAATGAAAAAAAAATAGTTTCGTCTTGATCTTTAGCACAATTTGAGAATATAGAAAATCCTGTTTGGTCTATGATTACAAACACTTGTGTTTCTTTAAAAAATATATCTTTTTGAATTAATACCTTAAAGATATAAATTATAATCACGATAATTTTCATTGATTCTCTGCCTTCTTATAAAAAAACATATGAAAATAATATATGAATATTAGTCATAAGTCATATTATGTCTAATATTCATATATTTTAAACTATTATTTCTCTAAAAGCGGCTTATACATCTACTAATGATAATAACAAAACTCCGCATAAGTGAAATTTAAGCAGTAAAGTTTAAACTCTAAACTCGTCTCGAATGCCGTCATTAGTGCTAGTACCTAATTAGATAAATAATATATATTGTTTAATAGTTATTTTTAATAAAAGGAAACCTGATGACGAATAAATAAATAAATAATAAATAAATAACGCTTCACACTCATAGCCCCACAGTAGGATTTTCTCCTGTGTCGTGGGT